>CAJPEV010002038.1:33177-51964 GCA_905338385.1 Darwinula stevensoni
GTGAGCATCCCAGCCGATAACAACCTCCAAGAGAAGACCAGGGAGAAGCTGGAGAAGTACTCCGAACTGAAAGTGGAAGTGGAACAGTTGTGCGGAATGAAGACCACCATAGTTCCGATCATCATAGGCACAACTGGCGTCGTCCTGAAAGACCTCAAAGGACATGTCAAGAAGCTGGAGTGTGAAATATCACTGGATATCCTCCAGCGTACAGCAATCTTGGGCACGGCCAGCATCCTTCGCCGTGTCCTTCAGAATTAAGACGAGTATGAGGTCTGGGATGTGGTTCATCCCCCCTCATATCTCCAATACCGGCAGGTGCCGTGGAAGGATTTATTTTATTTATTTATTTTATATATATATATATATATATATATATATATATATATTTATATATTCCTTTTATTAACCCTTTTGGTGCCATGAGAACTATGCAGGGTGTTTGTATTTAAATGCAACATAGGGAACAATTTGCCACCCTTAGGTGGATGTCAGCGAATGCTATGAGGCCCACCAGGTTGCCTAGCTGTAAGGAAGCACACCAGTGATAGGTTTCATCCTTCTAGATATGCAACCCAGTGAGCTATAGGGCATGCACTAAACTCCACAAACAGGCAGCATGCTATGTTGCATTTAAATACAAACACCTTGTATATATAGTCAATCAAGTCTCTTGATCAGAAATGTGTCACTAAAAGGGTTAAGTTTATAGAGGAAGTAATTTAGGCAATGGACAAAGATTTAAAATTTCTTTGCAATATTTGGCAGCTGCAGAGACTATGAAAGAAGGAAAATTCTGTCTTTTCACATTGCTGTATTAATCATTTACTGTGTTGAAGGTACTTTGTGTTTGTCTTGATCACTGTTTTATCCAAACTAATTGATTAATGAAAAACCTGTGAGTTTTGCTTTGTTCAAGAAATCAATGCTAATTAAATTGGACAGAAAAATATATTGCATTTTGTGATTTTCATGCTATGGAAAGACTAGGTTCATTTGGGGAATTAGTAACATTACTTATTTTAATGTAGAGCATGTCAAGATAACTATCGCTTGCATTTCTCTTGTTTGTCTTTGTGAATGTGCAGCATGGATTTCATCAAAGATGTGTGAAGTTGATAGAGGATGGAGTAAATGATATCAATGAACGGGATCCAGAAAACATCACTCTCCTCCACTGGGCTGCTATCAACAATCGCTTGGACATCGCATTGTAAGTCATAAATGTAATAGCATGCAATTCTATAGTTATGCATGTGGTAATTACACCAACTGCAATCATTGACTATAGGAAGGATGCAGCTTTGCTCTGTTCCTTATAATCTCAGGTGCTTGTGTGGAGTGCCTTTTTTTTATGCCAGCAAGGTGGCATTGGGTACCCACATATTCCTCAGGTAATCTTAACACAATTGCTGCCATATATGGCTATAGCCATTTTCACAAATCTGTTTTGCCAGGGCCTTGCGTGACTATTGGCCATTTTCACACTGTCTTCCTAATAGTTCCTTATTTCTTCATGAGATATTCAAGTATCTCCTAACCTATCAATAAAAAGGGTTGCATACAAGATTCTATGCCCTTAAACATTACTGAAGGTATGTTGACAATTTTCATTTTTTAAATCCCTGGCAGTGAATGTGTTAAGATGCTATGGCTTACACTGTTGAAGCATGCAAATAGTCATAAGGAAAGGTTTTGTGTTCATACAACAGACCTGCAAAGGAACTTGTTATGAAAGTGATGTGTAAGGACAAGGGTGGGTAAAAACATGCATAAAATTCAATGGGATGACATTTGAGAGCAAAAGTCTCCTATATAATTTTATTTTTAACTGTTTTCAGGTTTATGAATGTAGAAAAGAGCAAGGCATGCTCCTTAACCTTTTCAGGCACAATTTTTATTGCTAATATCACCATTTCTCTGTTAACCCCATCAGTCTGGCTGACAGAGCAATTTGTGCTTGAATGGATTAACTAAGGAGTTAATTTGACATTTCAGATGACAGCTTTGTGTGTCAAACTGTAGCTGAGGTACCCTCTAGACCTTTTTGCACCTATGGATCCCCCAGATCCTCAAGTATTACCCATGGACCTCCACCCCCGGTTATCAGAAACTTTGGAACACCTGGATTTGTAATTATAAATGTTTTTGGGGGGGGATCTACCTTCAGTTACATATTTAATTTTCCATGGACCCTCCACAGACCTCCTGGACCTACCCCACAGACCACCTGGGGGTCCATGGACCCCAGGTTAAGAACCCCTGCTCTAGACCATTACTTTTGTCACTTTTTAAAATTATCTTTCATTCATTTTGAAGCCACTTTTCCAAGCTTGATGGGTCATTGCTTAAGCAGGCAGAACAATCCTCCAGGGTTCTTAACCCTGGGTTATGGACTCAAGCTCAGCAGGTGGAATACTAAGCCTCTCAAGGTGGAAAGACTATTGCCAAGCAATATGGCAAAGCATGATACCTGTAATAGGGGAGTCATTCCATACAAACTCAACCAGGCAGGGTGCTTGACCATCTCAGATTTTGCAATTAAAATTCTCAGCAATTGCAGTCCATCTTAACAACTCCAAGAAAAGAATCTGCTTCATTGGGTCTGCAGTTAATGAGGTATCGTCCCTCAAACTCTGGGGGAAAATTGGAAAAATCCCATTAAATAAAGTTTCAGCACTGCTAAGGTTCTCCTCCTTTTGTACCATGAAGCCTAAATATTTACAGTCGTCCCTCGCCACTTCACGCTTCGACTTTCGCGGCTTCACTCTATCGCGGTTTTTTCAAATATATTCATTAAAAAGTTGATCGAGACAGTGAAAATGATACAGCGCGCGCTCGGTTGTCTAAGTCAATTATACACCCCTGTATTACAATTAAAATAAAAATTACTGTACGTTACCTGACACCCGGATACATAAGCTCGTGGGGGCGTTTAGGAAGTTGCGGTCCACGTCGGCGAGCTGGTGAGGAACAGTGTGGGCAAGAACTTTTTTCCAAAAAATCGGGTGTGGTGAAACCAAGCCAATCAGAGCATGCTGTTCACTGAATGGCTATCCTATCCTCTTCCCATCCTGACCACTGATTGGCTCAGCCTCACACAAGTTCATTTCTCTAACACATGCTTCTACATCGCTATGCATCGGAAGCATCTTTGCTCTTGTGAGTGTTATGTAATGTGTAATGGTGACTAAAGAGTGTTATTTCATGTCTAGAGGGCTCTAATAATGTTAAAACCTGTATTTAGAAGGTCGTAAACAGGTTTTCTATGCTCTACCTATGAAAATATTCTATTTATAAATAAAGAATCCTACTTCGTGGAAATTCACTTATCGCGGTAGAGTCTGGAACTGATTAACCGCGATAAACGAGGGCCGAATGTATATGGCTGCATTCTTTGTGTAGAAATCATGACTGCTGTGTCTGCAGGCCACTGCTAAGAAAGGAAGACCTCAATTTGTTTAAGTGTTTTGGGTAGTAGAACTAAAGAGAGAGTAGAGTTGCCAGAGTTTCACTCAAATCATGGATTGTGTTCTGTATGGTTTCATCCCTCTCCAGCCCTGTAAAGCACACTTTCACTGCAGTGATGCTTTTCTTTGTTAGCTGCAATGTAATGACCTAGCACTATCAAAAGCACTGCAAAGAGAATGCACCCATTAAGAAAATGAATTTTGGCTGCAAATAAGATATATCTGTGAAGCATTGCTGATACTTATATATCCTGATACATGGGAAAGCTTAATTTTGTTACTGAAGTTTGAATTTTTTTTCTGAACAACCAAGATACCGTATTTACTTGAGTATAGTGCGCCACCATGTATAAGATGCACCCCTGCTTTTGAGGTCCTAATTTGTGTATAAAAAGATTCCCCATGTATAAGGCACACCACCCTATTTCACAGCAAAAAGTATCAGACAAGGGAGGTGAATGAGGGGTAAAGCTGGTCGTGAGGTCAGTCGAATCTCGTTTCTTATTCACTGTCCTAACCTTTATTGAGGGGGGTCAGTCAGTATCCTCAGTATCCCTAACGTTTGTTTTATCATCTGTGAAAATGGATGGAAATGTATAGCGAAGTTAGACAGCTGCAGAGAAATCATTGTGATTCAGGAAGCGAAGGAGTTAATCCGTGCAATAGGTCGTAAGTATGACATTGAGGAAAGCTGTATACGGAAGTGGATGGAGGTGAAGGCGAAATTGAGCTGGGCTCTAAAGAATCTCGTGGTCTTTCATGGGGAAAAAGGGGTCATTTCCAGTAATCAAGAAGGAAGTGGCCAAATATGTGTGTGAGTCCGTACTTCTGTAGTAAAATCCTTGATGAAGCATACTGCATAACCATTTCGCTTCGTTCTGGTGCTGTTTGCTGCTTTTTGGCCTTGAAAGGATGGTCTATGTGTAAAACTAGTGATGTAGACGCAAACCCATACAATTGCAGGAGCAAATGGGATCTCTCATAGAAAATTCAATGCAACATGAGGAGGCTATTCATGAAGTGAGTTGAATTTTCTCCTCGTTAGAAAACCTCAGCAGCTCAAAATTTTTCATGAGAAATGATTGTCTCTGGAACGGCCCCTCAGGGGAGGATGAAAGCTCTACAAATGAATTTTCCGAACTGCAAGACACCTCATATTCTGATTCCGATACTGAATGAAGTCTGCAAATCAACGTAGCCACTCCCTGTTTAATGTTTTATTATTTTTATATTATATTTCCCCTATTCTGACTAACTACAGACTGTTCTGCCTCAATAAGTGATCAAAGAGTTATAGGTATGCTGAATATATTTTTTTTTATTGAAAAAGAGAATTTTTTCCCTTGAGTATAAGATGCACTCCCTCACCGAACACAATAAAATAAATATTTTTTAAAAAAGCATCTTATACACAAGTAAATACGGTACTTTTGACTTTTAGGATATGAAAATTTATTGTCTATTTTATATGATTAAAAATAGCCAAACTCTGTGGTTTTTGGTTTTTTAAAGTGTCAGATGCTCTTATTTTACATCATGAGGTTGTAAACTATTGCTATCTCAAGTGACACTACTACTTGATTAAATTTGCTGGTACATCATCCTGCCTTCCACCAATTTTGTTTTAGAGTGTGAAATATCTGCCAACATTGGGTCACTACACATTAAATTACTGCCCATTCCATTTCTCATATCTTTATACTGATCTATATATCTGATGTAAAGTTTCACCCCTTGAAGAAGTGCCACTCCATTTCATTGTAGAAATTCTACAAGTGTAACAGCTGTTGCAACACAATTGATGGTGATTAAGATGTTAAAGGATATAATGACTATCTGTTGTGTGTAGGTTTTACATATCAAGGGGATCTGTTGTGGATGCACTTGGAGGGGAACTTGACTCAACACCACTCCACTGGGCTACAAGGTTTGTCCTGTTGTCATCTTTTCTTCATTAGGGAGGTGTAGGAACAGTATTTTCCTCCTTAGTTTGTGTCATTGGATGCAAAATAGGGAATGACTGATTTCTTAGTAACTGGCTTAGAACCTGGTTCCAGAATAAATTTAAAAATATTCCAAGATTTTGGTGGTGGCTTTGAAGGTTTAAACAGGAAAAAAAGAGGGCATAAATGTATATATTTTTTTATGCAAATCTCCTATGTTTTTCCCCCCATTCTCACTCTAACCTATGCCTATTCCCTTCTTGATTCATTTCATGCTTCCTAATGCCTTCATCTAAATAACACTCTTTCAAGGAGGAATGCAGTCATTTTTGCCATTAAATGACATTGGTTGTGCAAACTGGGAGAAAGGAGGGAATAAAAAGGTAACAATGTTTGGATGGGTTTCCTCACCTGCCAAGGACACCAGTTTTGGGTGGCAATGAGGCAAAATCAAAAGGTTTGAAGTTCAAAAGGCAGAAGAAATTTATTTACATCTGACCATTCTTCCATTTGTTCTATGGCATTCCTAGGATTTTGCCATATTTTGTCTGGGTGGGTCAGAATCTTTCAGAACACCCTGTAATTGCTGATTCAAAATTAGCAAACCTCAGAACATACTCCACTTTCTCATCATTGGTAAATATTTTCATGTAAATACATGACATGGAAATGTAAACTGTCACCTATTGACTTGCCATTAGAACCAATGAAGTTTGACAGCTATTGGCAAGATCTTCTCTCTGGATAGAAAACTTCAGACTTGAAGGAACACATTGTAGATCTAAGTATGCAGCTGAAAAAGATGTAGCCATTTCAAATCCATTGTTTTCTGTCCAACATACCATTTACATTGTTCTTCATCTTATATTGCCATAATACTTTGAGAAGGATACAGAGTAAAAGTGCCCTTTGGCAGGTGACAGGCCCTTTTTTTTCTTCTCTTCTTTTCATAATGTCCACATGAAAATGGGAGACTTTCTCCTTTAATTGTGATTCCCAGAAAAGGCAAAGACAAAAAGAAAACCTTTCTCCCCAATAAAAGGGGATGAGATGTTCAGGGTCTGTTTCTCATGCCTCATGTCTCTCCTGTCCCTTACTCTTGTATTCAGCATTCTACAATTCTGTTCCAAGATATATTACTTTTTTTCTAGTTATCCTATCACTCTCCAGTGTCTTGCCTTCTTGCTTTCTTAATATTCACAAATGTCAGGAGCCCTGAGCTGACATGTGCTCAGCCACTAGAGCCAATTCCAGTCTCCTCTAATCCCTACCACCTTGGAATGGCACTGCTTATCTCTCAGTGGTTACTGCCTAAATAAAGCAACACCAAGGAGTCATTATACTCATTCAATTTGGTATAGTAAACAAAGACACCTCTGTTCTCCAATAGACAGCAATCTATTTTCATGTGAATCTGTCATGTCTTCTTGAAGACATTTTCATGTCTTCAAGTGAATCTACAGAATAAAAATTCACCAGCAGTCCAAACTGAACATCTGTGTATTGCTGCACAAGAGGGCATACATTCTCCTGTGTCATATATGTTTAGCTCAATGGCTATGGTAGATGTAACAATGCATCACTTTTCAACAAAATTCCAATTTCAACTGATTTGGTTAAAAAAAAAAAAGGCAGATTGGATCTTTTATTCTATTGAATTATGTGATGTTGAGGGTGGACTTCATGACAATGTTGGAATTTGTCTCTTGCCCTATGAATCCCTATAAAAATTTCATGGATTAAATGGTTTTTTAACTCCTTGTTGTTGCAATTTTTTGGGAATCAGTTGCCATCAAGTGAACATAAGCCAAAAGGGAAAAAAAAAATGTTAAACCTGTAGTTGAATGGTTTACTGTACAAGCAACAGAAATTCTATGGTTGAAACAGAGAGGGATGTTATGATAAGCTTAAGCCTGTAAATAGATCTCATGTTATATTTTAGCAAAGAAAAGACCCAGGATAAATAGGAGGGCTAACATTTGGCAGTAGGCCTAAAATGATGCACTTTTGGACAATTGGAAAATCTTGACTTTAACCCTGAAACAGCCAAAACCTGGATGGTCATATGTTTTGTTTCATCTCTTCATTCCTGAAGAATACCTTCAAAATACTTTGCCTAATTATTATCACATCTTCATGAAAATACACAGAGTATTGAACTTAACAAGTTTTTGGTGCAGCCTGCAAAAATGGCTACAATGTTGTATCAGGGTCTGTTGGATCCAGAATGGCAGTTACAGGGTTAATTATGGTCCAAAATTACCTTTCTAACTCAATATGAGCTGAAAATGGCCATTTGATCCATGATATCACTTTTCCCCTGGGAGGGGGCTAACTTCAGGCCAGAATATCTAGAGAACTGCATTTGCTAGAGTACTGAGATTTGGTATTATTTTATGATTCAGGGAGGTCATCATGCATGAATTTTCTCAAGCCAATTCCTGTCAAAAGCACATCCTATGTTCATGAAATTAAATCATCTGAGCTAAAGTGCTCATCATATTCATCATATAGTAAAAGACTGAACAGTCTTGCAAAGTTCTCAGACAGCTCAATCAGATATACTCCAAAACCGTCTAACCTAATTTTTCCCCATAGACAAGGACACTTGTCCATGGTGGTCCTCCTGATGAAACATGGAGGAGATCCAACACTGAGGGATGGTGAAGGCTTCTCCTGCATACATCTGGCTGCTCAGTTTGGCCATACAGCTATTGTAGCTTACCTTGTTGCCAAAGGTACAAATGTGGATCTGAGAGATCGCAGTGGGATGACCCCTCTCATGTGGTGTGCACTTCGCACCTGCAGGTTTCACTTCTCCCATCTCCACTCTGTTCATTTGAATGCCCTTTGACTTATGGTTGCCTTGCATACTCCTACTTCATGTTCAACTCTTTGTTTTAGTCTGGATCCCACTAGGCTTTTGTTGACATTTGGGGCAAATATGAGTGCCCAGGATCACATACACGGAAACACTCCTCTTCATTGGGCATTCCGATCCAAAAATACAGTGGCTCTCAGCCTCTTGCTTGACCATGGAGCTGACATCAACATACCCAATCACTTGGTCAGTTACTCTCTCATTTATCAAGGCTCTCTCTACTGTTAGATGACTTATGAAAGCAGAAGAACTTTTGATTTTTGCTCTTTTTTTGGTAATAGGGAGAAACAGGTCTTTCCCTTAGCAAAGCCATTACTCTCCCAGGCATCCAAGAGAGAATTACAAAGCATGCTAATTCTCCCCATCCGTATCGAATCTCATCCTGCACTCGTGATAAGGTATGTGCTAAATCTGTCATGTCCTTTTTGTCTGATCTGCCAAAGTCCTTTAAACATATATTTGGTTGGCCTGGTACTTAAAATGTATGATTAAATTTACTTTTCCCTTGCAGAGAGTGCGATATTGGAGTATGGCCATATCTCCTTTCCTTCTGTATTATGCTGTTGGTCTAGTCCTGGAATTGGATATGGATTACTTGTTGAAGTTCGGTGCATTTGTCCTCTTATACCTCTGTGCTTGGGGAGTTTTCCATTTTTTGTTTGATTCTCGCATGGGAGATGTCCTTCCTATCTCCCTCTACCTTTCAACCAAGGTAATCATTCCATCATTCAAAAGCAAAAAATCTTACCTGTAAGGAGATCTTATTTATGGATGTGACATGATTTTTTAAAATCAGGTATGGATGTATGTGACATGGTTAGGATGGATTCACCCTCATGTAGGATGGGGTGTAAGCTTCCCATTCTTGGCTGCATCTCTTCTGCTTTGGTATTGCTTTATCCTATCATGGAAAACTGACCCTGGCATCATACAATCTAGTCATGATGAGAAAATGCAGGTGAGTCCTTTTATCATATTTAAGGCCTTGCCTCCTTTCTGTATCCATCCCCTTCTTCCTAGAGAATATATAGAGTGTATGTGAGCTATTTATCCCCATGATCCCAGTTTCCTTGGCTAGTATATTTTACTAGCTTTACTGGATTCAAATCTGAAGCAACTGAATGGAGTATTCCAAGATTGACATAATGACAAACTGTAATATTAAATTTAAAGTTGTATATGAGTCAACATGTTTCTGGGGAGTATAGAGGTTTAAACTTGTTATAACCTAGCTTTAAGCATGGACAAGCAGCTGTCCTCATATGACTAGAGCCTATAATTAAAATTGATATACCATTGGTGTTACATAAATCTTGTCAATGTGCCTGTAGTGCCCAACAGGTGCAAGGAATACTTCGTAATTTTTATCCGAAATAGTATGTTGTGTCATTAATTATAGCCCCAATATCATATATGTAGTGTAACAGGTGCCACCCTATGAGCTGCAGCTGAGGTACTTGTCCTTTCTGTTCATCCTGGACATACATATACAGGTTGGGCCATAAAAAATTAAAAGCTGTCATTTTGGATGAGCTGTCAATCTCATTGTTGGCTGCAGATCCTGATTAAATTTGGTTGGCTTATAGGGTGATGCAATTGGAGTTTTTATGGCGAATTTCAACCTTCTGTCTCTAAAATGATAGAAGCTGTCATTATTTTCTAATGACCCACAACAAAATGTGCTGTCAAAAAAATCATTATGAACTTGAGGCTGGGATGAAAGGGAGGACTGAATTCATGACCTTCCATCCATGATGCTATAGAGCAGTAGTTCCCAGACTTCTTTAACACGTTGACGACCAGCCTATTTTTGCTTGTCCGCCGCGTGGGACCACACGCATTTTTTTTGTCAAAAAATGCGTCCTGCCATCAGGACGCATGGTCCCGGAAAACATTTTTTTTTGCCGAGTTTTTTTTAAATGTTGAATTNCAGAAATTATTCAAAAAAATCAAAGAAAATAAAAAGTTTCCAGAAACTGGGATAAAAAATGCTCTTCTACATGTTAATTAAATGAAAGAATGCAAAATCCTGATTGGTATTCATTGAAAAAAAATCTGCATCCTGGCATCAGGACGCATTGTTGCCAACGTGTTAAATAGTGACCCACTTGCTGATGTACAAAAATTTCATGACCCACCGGAAGCCAGAATGAGGTATTTTGAAAATAATTATGATGTGAAGAAAACTGATTGCCCTTTTCTGAAGGGCATATTTTTTCCTGAGTGGATGCAGATATAGTGATTTTTTATACTGGAAAAGTGTACATGACCCACCTTGATGCCTCTCGTGACCCACAGTTTGTTAGCTGCTGCTATAGAGAAAGTTTTGGAGGCACAACCTCAAAGATTTATAGACCAAGCCATTAATCTGTTGTGTCATGTCCCAGACTAGAGGTCTGTGTTTAATAGAATGGAGGGCACATTGAGTGCCTTTTCAGTTGAAATGAGCCCACCTAAACCAAATTTTGTGCTTTCATTTTTGGCATTTGTGATTTTTTATTTATTATCTGTTTGCTTGTTTGTTTTTGTCAGTAGTGAGAAATTTTAAGTTGAAAGAAAAATGAATACTTACTTTTTTGGTGATAAAAAGTGAATTAAATGCCAATCTCACAGTTTTTTTACATTTTTATTTGAAACTCTGTTCACAAACTCTAATTGAGACACCCTATGTGCCCACCAAATTTCATCAGAATTGGCAGCCTACAATCAGATTGACAACTCACCAAAAATGATAACTGGTTTTTTTTTTTAGCCCACCCATATACAAGGGGGCTTCAAAAAGTTCGTGGAAAATGTGTAGCTTGAAAAGAATATATGCGTGGATTTCAATCTCTTTGCACAAAAAGAAACTCTTACTAACGTGTTATAACATGCCTGAACAGGAGCCGACTTTAGGCATTAGGAAGGAGAAGACGTCAGTTTGAAGAGAGCCCCCATTAAGCAGCTCTCATAGGTAATAGTGATTAAAAGCAGGGACTTTATATTATTAGCTTAAACCTCCCAGTCTAGAAAGTTGGCAAGCTTGCAAGCCTGGTTTGTGGGAAATTAGAGCAAAAGAGTTCAGGTAGGAGGAAAAACTGGGCAGCGGCAATGATTGTGAAAGGAATTGGGAAGAATCATGAAATGTACAATGAACATATATGAACATATTTATATCACAGCAAAAATGTGGACAAAATAGCAACAAGATCAGATGCATTGCCACACTCATTTCAATTGAAAAAAGGATCTGTGTGATCTTACTGCAATCACTTGGGCAGAGTTCTCACCCTCTCACACCTCTTTTGTATTAGTGACAGCTGCCCAGAGCAGCAGGAAACACATGTCCATGTTCACAAGGCCGGATATGGTGGGAAATCCTTCTATGCCATATTGATTAATGGTGCTAAGACCATCATTCCATTTAATGTGTCTACACTAGGCTGTAATCAAACACTAGGCATACGGTGATGCCAAGGATCATTTACTGATGCTACAAATTCCAACTGGATAAGACTTTGAATTTCTATGATCTTAACAGTGCATTGTCCCGGACAGACATCCGGACACAGTACAGTACTCCGGATAATCCGAAGTTACATGTTGTTTGGAATACGAGTTCGGTTCGGGTTTTCGAACAAATTGTCCCACTCCTTATATACCTCCAGGAATTGCAAGCAGTTGAAATTTCACTGGACAACTGGTTTTAACTAGTCAGTCATGCTATACGAGGGGGCTTCAAAAAGTTCGTGGAAAATGTGTAGCTTGAAAAGAATATATGCGTGGATTTCAATCTCTTTGCACAAAAAGAAACTCTTCCTAACGTGTTATAACATGCCTGAACAGGAGCCGACTTTAGGCATTAGGAAGGAGAAGACGTCAGTTTGAAGAGAGCCCCCATTAAATATGCGTGGATTTCAATCTCTTTGCACAAAAAGAAACTCTTACTAACGTGTTATAACATGCCTGAACAGGAGCCGACTTTAGGCATTAGGAAGGAGAAGACGTCAGTTTGAAGAGAGCCCCCATTAGAGCAACATGAATTCTGCTAAAATCGAAGCAACTTGTTTGTAGTTTAAGTACCACTTCGAACCCACCTTCTTACCACTTTAGTAACTACGAAATCCTTTTCAAATACCCCTGTTACGGGGCTTCTTTAGCCGTCAAATGTTTACCTATTGAGCAAAATTGAATGGACGCGATGATGTTGATCTACTGCGAGCGTCACCGTCTGGTAGGTGAAGTCAAACACTCCTTTTTTAACTACGACAAGCGCGGGATTAACTTCTGCTGGCTGCTAATTGTCGTCTTCGTTATCGGTTGTGGGATCTGTAGAGTGTTGGTTCAGCTTACACAATTCTGACTGAAAAATTGCAGTTGAGCAAACTTTCCGCTCGATGGGTCCCGAAACTGTTGCGCCCAGATCAGCTGCAGACAAGAGCAGATCTTTCAATGGAAATTTTAAACAAGTGGGATCAAGATCCTGAAGCATTTCTTCGAAGAATTGTAACAGGGGATGAAACATGGCTTTACCAGTACGATCCTGAAGACAAAGCACAATCAAAGCAATGGCTACCAAGAGGTGGAAGTGGTCCAGTCAAAGCAAAAGCGGACCGGTCAAGAGCAAAGGTCATGGCAACAATTTTTTGGGATTCTCAAGGCATTTTGCTTGTTGACTTTTTGGAGGGCCAAAGAACTATAACATCTGCTTATTATGAGAGTGTTTTGAGAAAGTTAGCCAAAGCTTTAGCAGAAAAACGCCCGGGAAAGCTTCACCAGAGAGTCCTTTTCCACCACGACAATGCTCCTGCTCATTCCTCTCATCAAACGAGGGCAGTTTTGCGAGAGTTTCGATGGGAAATCATTAGGCATCCACCATACAGTCCTGATTTGGCTCCTTCTGACTTCTTTTTGTTTCCTAATCTTAAAAAATCTTTAAAGGGCACCCATTTTTCTTCAGTTGATGATGCAAAAAAGACTGCATTGACATGGTTAAAGTCCCAGGACCCACAGTTCTTTCGGGATGGACTAAATGGCTGGTATCATCGCTTACAAAAGTGTCTTGAACTTGATGGAGCTTATGTTGAGAAATAAAGTTTATATCTTTCACTGTTATTTTTTAATGTCATTTTTCCACGAACTTTTTGAAGCCCCCTTGTATATTGGCCATTCCCTTGGTGTTGGTCCATGCATTGGTAGAGAGCCGAGACAGGGAGGAAGCTGGAGAAAGAGGAGACCATGAGACAATACATTTAAATATGAAGTGAACCCAATATTCAGGGTCGGCCTACTTGTTGGAGAGGGCACATCATTTTAGTGATTGACTCTCCAAACGACTTCCATTTCATAACTTCATTGTGTGGAATTGAGTCCAAAGTCCCTCTAATGAGATCCCTTCTGTCTAACTCAGTCACCAATCCAATGAGTTTCCCAGTCAAGATCCCTCCATCTCTCACTCTGGGGTTGACCGGAGAGCAGAAGTTTGAAACTCAAATCAGTAGCAATTTGACTGGGTTACTTGGGCCCTTCTTGATCATGGGTGTCATAAGACTGACCACCTTTCCACCTCCACAACTTATATAGGGAAAGATAGTTGATAGTTTCACCTATATCTTGAAGGCACGAGTTCTTTCTGGAACTTGGCAGGTTTTGTCAGAGAATAGGTACAAGCCCTTTGTAACTGGTAGGGACTATAAAGAGTTGAACCAGTTGTTTCATTTTGTTTTGTTTGAGAATACCAATCAGGATTTTGCATTCTTTCATTTAATTAACATGTAGAAGAGCATTTTTTATCCCAGTTTCTGGAAACTTTTTATTTTCTTTGATTTTTTTGAATAATTTCTGAAAATACATTTTTTTGTTTTTGTTTTGTTGAATCATGTCTTGACCACTCCCACTCAATTATGAATAGGCACAAAACTGGTTTTCAGAAGGGTTGAAATAACATATAACCAGAATTTGGGTATATTGAGGTTTAGGTTTTTTATTGGCTTTAATTTAATAGTTTCCATAGATCTGACTGACTGTGCCCTGTGACTGCTACAGTAGCTTAAGCAGAATAGGTTCAAAAAGATACTCAAGTTTGCATCTTGTTATGGGTGCAATGAGCAATGAATCTACAAAAATCTGACTTTTGATTTCTTGCTTTACATGTTACAAACTTGGAGCCACTACTGCTGATGTTTCTGAAGAACTTTGCAAGGCATTGGATGGTCTTTCCCTTAGTGGAAAAAACAGTGTGTTGGTGGTTTGAGAAAGCCAAAGAGGGTTTCTATTAACCTAACCCTATTTATCTCAGCCAACAACAAAAAAGCACTCCTGCTTGTGGCATTCATACCGAATATGCACTTTTCAGTGACCACCCTTCCTAATGGCATCACAGTAGATGTGGAATGCATACTAGAGTTTCTTTGGTGGTCTGGCAACTTCTGGTGAATTCTTTTCTCAAAAGCTATTGAGCTGAGTGAGCTCTGATGGCAAATGGACCTGTGTGCAACTTCATATTGCTTCCTTAGTTTGCAAATTTATGGAACACTGGAATGTCCAAACCCTCTGGTGAAGCCCTTATAGCTCAGACCTCAACCTCTGCGATAGATTTCTGTTTGTCTGGTTGAAATCTGACCTTTGTGGGATGACTTTTACCAGCAGCAATTAGGTTCAACAGGCTGCATTGCAGGTGCTCGGACAAACTGCTAGCACACTGCCAGGATATCATTAATGCAGATGGACCTTATATCACTAAATGAAATGGTAATTTCCATTAACTATCCTTTTTGAAATTAACCTTGCCCTGACAAAATGTTTATTTATAACACCTGTAGTATTTGGAATAACAGCTCTGTGCCCCTATGCAACCATTACATCATGACTTCTTGTATCTGAACCTTCTTGCTAGTAAGTTTCTATCAATGTCTCACATTCCAAATAGATAGGAAAAATCAGAAAAAATGAAGAAGAAATTAAACAAAGACATATCTATGGATGGATTTACTTAATACCATGGACCATAAGGAGTCTAGTATTAGTGTTAACATAACAGAAATAATGTGGTGGTCACACATTCAGTGTGTGTGTATGTGATGAATATCATATGGTCTTTTTAACAACCAATCAACTTAATGAAAGTAATTCAAAATTAAAATTTGCCTAGCATGTAAAAGAAGCCTGGGAACATCTGGATGGGGCAGAAATTAATGTAGATATTGATTCTTTCCGGTCATTTGGGACCTGTAGTAAGGAAGCCACTTTGAAAATTTATTGCAATTACTAGAGATTGGGCTGATAGTGCATGAAATGTTGATGATGTGTAAACATTGATATTCATGGTGGCATACCTTAACCCATCTGCTGACTTACCTGTCTGAGAGACAGGCTCATTATATGAGGCCTTGCCTGACCAGCCCATCTGCCAGACAAATTTATATGCATGTATGAGAAAAAGCAAGTGCATTCACACTAAAGGAATTCCCTGGATGACTACTGGATGTGATGTTTGCATGATTGATTAAATTTTTTGCAAATTAAATGGTCATTCACAGCAACTGTTAAGGTGAAAAAAAAGGTCAGCATATGGGTTAACCTTTCAGCTGAGTTTTGACTCAACCAAAGTGATGAACATATGGTGTACGTGAAAACTGCTTGAAGGGTTAAATGAAGTTTTTATTTTATCCCATGGTACTGAAGATGTTTTTGCATTTGGGATTCAGGGATCACCCTGTATTTGACTGCTCATAGCTTCCTGTGCTGTTTCTGTTGAACCACAGCCTTTCTGAGTTTGAGGTGGCAGCACTCAGCAAGCCTTAACCTTTTGTTCTCATTGTACTCTTTGTACCTGATGTTATACATGTTTTTGAAAACTACAGTGAAATGTCTGTATATAATTTTATGTAAAAAAATCTAGAACTTCTTGGAGGCTTTTTTTGACTCAAGAATCCCTAAATAGAAGAATTTTTGATAGAAGAATGCATATAGAATCATTATGAATTCTGTTATATCAGGAAAATTTGGTAGGTCAAAAGTCATCATCTTCTGCAGGGAATGCAGTTCAATAGGACTAATGCCTGATATCTTTTGTGGTTTTTTTTCATTGGATGAAGACAATAATAGAGTTGGCTGAGAGAAAAGGATTTGAGCCACACTGGTTTTGCAGCACCTGCCTGGTGAAGAAACCTCAAAGATCCAAGCATTGCAGTGTCTGCAATCATTGCATTGCTAAATTTGATCATCATTGTCCATGGGTCAATAACTGTGTTGGTAAGTCTTTCATCTTAGTTTCTCTACCCAACACTCTTTCCATAGCAGACCTAGAATTACAGTTCTTTCTCTTGAGTTCAATTAATTTTTATATGCTTGTGACACTGATGTACAAATCTTTCTATTCATTCATTCATGCTGAATAAATAGGTGCTGAACTCAGATTTAAATAAAACCTCAGAACCATCTTTGAGTTGTACACTTTTTTCATTGTTGTCTCTGCTTTTGCCTCCTAGTTGAGGTACGGAGACCTCAGTAATTTTACTCAGATGTTTTATTCTGATTTCAGGTGCTGGGAACCACAAATTTTTTGTGGGTTTCCTCATGTGTCTGTTTGGAATGTGCCTTTTCTTCCTGTATGGGAGCGGCTTATACTTTGCATCTCGTTGCACCCATCACATTGCCCCTCTCCGTAAGTCCTGCTAACTCTGCTAAACATAATCCAAAGATACTTACATCCCTGCTGATTGGCATTGCCACTATGGTATGATATTATAATGGCTCTTCATTTTGAATGCTCCTGTTCCTACTTGAGACAGTAGTTGGAGTTGGACTCTCCCTCATGTGTAGGCAATTAGAATCAGATTGAATCCCTGGATATCTTCTATCCTCATCTCTGTCTTCATCTCATATCATAGAAGTCCAACCATCCAACTTATCCAAGTTCTTCTCCCTTCCTCTAAATTACATGTCCTTTTATGCAGACTTCGTGAAAGCATCGTGAAAGCAATGGTTAAGGCATAATGCAGATCCATCCTATGTTAGCCTCCTTTTTTCATGTGAAAGCAAGAAATGTACCTTACATCTTGCTTTCTGACTCCTAACTATGTAAAAAGATTATTCCTACTGCTGTGAAGCTGATTGTAAAGCAGTTTTAGACAGGGTCTAGCAAGTGTTAGGTCTTACGAGAAAATTATACAAGGATCAGTATGAAAGTAATGCCTCTTTAATTTTTCCCCCCAACTCATGCATGGAAGACTGCCAAAAAAATTCCTAGGTGAAGATTTATATTTGCCATCCTTGCTATGTCAGTTTTTCAGAAAGGTATCATTTGGAAGCACCATTGCACCCATTCACAATGACTGCTGCCCTTGATGTACATACAAAGCAGATTGCCATTGAATTACTGACTGCAGAGGGAAAACATTCATTGGCAACTGGAAGACATTAATGGGACCTCTACCGTTGATGTGAGCATAGTGAGAGGGTGGGCAAGAGTGCCAAGAGTGGAAAAACTGACTTGAAAGACTGCCACACAGTGGTTGCCCTTCCTCAGCAGTACCACCAGGGAAGATTCCCAGACTGGATGAACTGATTCACAACAATTAGCTTCACCATACAAGAGTTATGCGAATCTGTAGGAATCAGAAGACTTTACAATCATCAAGATCATCCACAACCTTGGCTACTCCAAATTGTTTGCTCTGTGGGTGCCTCGAATGCTGATGGACATTCACAAACAAAACTGGCAAACCACACAGGCTGAAATGCTTGAGCATTTTGAAGCCAAAGGTGAAGCATTTCTCTCTTGCATATCTGGTGGCGAGACGTGGGTGCACCATTATGACCCAACCTGCTATTGGGATTTGGCACAGTCTGACTACCATCTGTTTGGCCCTTGTAAAGATGGGTTATGGTACAGAACTTCCAAGATGACAATGAAGGAAAAGGAATTTTTTACAGAGATGGTATATATGCCCTTCTTGAGCGCTAGAAAGAGTGTTGAACGTGATGGGAACTACATGGAGAAATAGCCATGTATATCAAAGTGCTTGGTCTATTTTCCAGCCCAATTTCATCATTTTTGCTTGAAAGTTTATTGAGAAAAAAATGAGCAGGCATTATTTTCATACCGACCCCCATATCTCCCTTTTTCACTTCTTGGGATAGGTAATGCTGTCTATTCCACTTAATGGACTACCACTTAATAGGAATGTTCCACTTAACATGAAAATATGAATAGGACATTGTTGAGATTAATTTATTGGAATAGAATAGCTTAACCCCTTTGTTCCCAAGCAGAATTGTATCCCATTAGGAAGAGCTGATATATTGGGACCATCCAATGGTATTCTATCGATTTGTGTCTGCTGCATGTTCTGTCTTTTTTTTTTAAATCAAAGTTTTTTTAATTTCTTAAAGCACATACATTCCCCAAACCTTGTAGGGTAAAAGACCCAGTGATGGGCCTGTTAATGGCGGGTACTCAGTGATGGGCCACTTCGCAGGAAAATTCCAAAAACTAGGCATTTGTTCCATTA
>CAJPEV010002039.1:0-51904 GCA_905338385.1 Darwinula stevensoni
AGACATGGAGATGGTATCCGTGAGAATTGGCATTGACCATAGCATGTTTTTGGCAGGAAGGCAGGAGAAAAGCCCAAGTCAGACAAATGTGAGTCAAACATGGTACCATATGACTAATTGAAAATACAAATCTTAATTGAAACTTGTTTTAACTCTTTGGAGCGGGGACTATTATGTTCTTCCAAAGGATTATCCCTTGAAAAGTTGCATAGGGCATTTTTAACATGGTCTTATTTGAAAGAGAAGCTAAATAAAATTCTGAAAATTGCCTAGTGCTCAAGATACAGTGATGCCAGCAATAAAAATATGCTCAATGAAAATGGCCAAAAGCGAAACATTTCATCAGCCACTGCCTAATGAAATTACAGTAAATTCCCGTGCCACTGGTAGCATACTTCTCCCCTCTCCCTGGAAGGGGAGGTGAGAAGTATGCACCTCTCCATACCCCTCAAAATGAGCCTGAGTCAACCGTTGCTGTTATCATTTTACTACCAATTATCAATTAAATATACAAGTATCTCGTTTTGTAAGGCCGATACGGCACTACGACGGAACTTGAGCTCATTTCATCTCTCTTTCGCATCGTTTGATGCGGGAAGACTTCTTGGAATTCCATATGTATCCCGCCTCTCGACAGATGTACAGTATCTTGTTTTTGCCCTTCAAGCCTTCGTTATGGAGATTCCTTCTCCTTCAGGAACTTCGACTTTTGTCCATTCCGGCGGAACAGTGAATCAACAGGGAGCTTACGGAATAAGGACGAGATCGGGAACGTGACCGAGAACGAAATTGGACAGAGCCTAACATCCATTCTTGTCATCATCGCAAGATCCCGACTATGTCCCAGTCCGCGGACGAGATTCCGAAACCTCTCTAATGACACAAGCGGGAGTCCCCTAAAGACCATGTTGCGATCTTCCTAGGCTTGCACTGACACCGCTAATAACTTATCCTTTTGTTAACACTGCCAGTCTTCCACGTTTTCCATTCTTCGGTGATCGCAAGTAGAAGCAGTGGCGCCATTCTTCAACTTTCGGAAAGTCGTTCACTCACGGAAAAATTGCCTGCGGCGGGAAGAGCTGAGAAGTTGGAAAGATAATTTTCATATTTGGATTGGTTTCAAATATCCCTTGCATGCGTAGATGATCATGCGAAATTGAGACATTTATCTCTAAATTTACCATATTCCCAAATGCAACCGTCCGTTATCTAAACTATTTGAACATTGCTCAAAGCACAGAGAACTTTTCCCAGTATCTAACATCGGATTTGTTGCTAACGTACGACAAGATAAACGTTACGTACGACTGTCGTATTTTAACGTATCTGTTTTAAAACCTTGCGCACGGATTAGCACGAGTGCGATCCCGTTCGGTAACATTATGACACGCCGGTTCTCTTGGGCGGACGAAAAGGACATCGACAATAGTGCCTTGAGCGTGAAACGTTTACAACTATATGCCGGTTGTGTAAACTCTTTTAATGTAAGTTTAACACCCACGCAAGATAAGGTTATGAGGTTTTAAAGAATAAATATCCTGAAAATGGTTACTCTAGACTCTAGAGTCTAGAGTCTAGAATGTCAGTAGCTTACTGGACTCCATGCCTCCGCTCATGGCTAAAATCACGTCCAGAAAACATCTAATGTCTGCTCCAGTGAAACTCATTATTTGAACATATTTTTACTTCATAAGTTTGGTAAGTTTTTCCCAAAATACCACCGATGGATCGATAAGCATGAAATTAGGTAAGTTACTGGTTCTTCAACTTTTCCCTGGCTTACATCGGAGAAGCGATCAGAAGACATGCAGTCACTCGGATGGGTCTCAAGTCACTTGTTCAGTTTTCATTCCCGACTTCGCTGCACTAATTGCTCTAAGTCATGCATTGTTGGAACCAATTTTGGCCAATATTCAAAAGGATATTGACTGTCGTTCGGATTAATGCAAGAAAAATGAACCGAAAAAGTATCTAGTGACGATTTTCATTCAGACATACTACTCCAAGAAAGGTGAATTCCAGCCTAGGATCTGCTAGTGGATTCTCACATTTGACATGAAAATCAATGCGAGCTTGCATCACACAATTATCAATATTATCATTAAGCAATCCAGTTCCATTAACTTCATGTCGGCCTACCTTATAATTTTATTATATTCATAATGCATGGCATCGAGCTTCGTCGTGGCACGTTTCGGATCTAGGACAAATTGTATTTAGCTCCTTACTCTATAACATTTGCCATTTGGACCCGTCCACAAACTCAGCGTTGAAACGATAAAATTCCGATGTGATGCAAAATTAACATGAAAGAAAACGTTTGACATGACTCCAGGGTTGCAGTACCCGGGATTTAATCCTCCCCTTTATAACCAGTCTCGGAGGTTCCTGTCGGTACAGGCAGAGTAGATCTTGCATCGTGAGTACTAGTCAAAGCACGATATCCGTAACTTTCCGTCTCTTCTCTACCGAGGCCTGATCACCAAGAAACAAGTAATTGTGAACATTCAACAGCCAAACTGCGCAGCATCCACATCAAGCCTCAATTTCTTTTTCTTGAAAATTTAACGCGAAAATTTAAGACACGATGAAATTTCTAAGTTTTCTCGCCGCGCAACTTTTTTTGGTGGTATGTTTTTTAAAAATGGGCATGGCAGCCATGGTATGGGAGCTATTGTCATAAAACCCCATACCACTCGATAGGAAATTAATTGAACTTTCGTTTGCTTTTTCTTTCAAGTCGCTAGCATAAATAGTTTTCGAGAAAATGCCATTTGAAAATATGTGCACTTTTTTTTGGGCCACCCTGTATATCTCTTTGCCTTTTGCTCCTCATTGCTCGCGTCGGAAAGTCCTCCCGTCCCTGGATGATTCCAATACCTGTAAGTCACTAGCTTGTGTATACAGCATGTCGAGGTGCAAGAGCATAGGAGTTTTGCAGTCAAACATTAGTTTCTTCGTCTAATTTTTTTAAATATTATCTCATTGGAGAAATTCGAGGCAACGAAAGAACGAGGCTTCTTGCACTTCAAATAATACAGCATCATGCCCCTCAAATAAAAAAAGGAATACATTCGTTGGAGCTTACAGGAAACAGGAATTTCTTAGGAGCACGGACCTTCATGCAGTTCTGTCTCTGCTACTGCCCATTATTTTGTATCAGGGAGCGTTTCACGGGATTGCAAATGTTCCAATATCGAGACATACAAGGGATATCAGAGAAGATCCCGAATCTTAACTAATTTACCTCTGCTATTATTGTAGACTAGTGTAAAAGCCCGTGCATGCACGGACTGAAATAATTCGAATGAGAACATTTCGTGCATGACTTTCTGCTCTTTCTTCCTCAGTTTCACTGATTATGGAGGCAGCATGGTCAGCAGCATTTTTTGAACTTCGTCATGCACTTTCATCCACTGAATGGGACTCCAGAACTTCTATTTTCTCTTACGTTCAGTAGATCCCGCCGCTGAATAGTTTACAGTTCCCCGCTTTTCGGGGCATTTTGAGAACGCCAAAATTAAAATAAAAATAATTTTGGAGCACCAACAAAATGCTGCAAACATACGTGAAGCACTGCCTTAAACCGGCGACGGGACTGGGACGCGATATATGATCATTATCAGCAGTATCTTATCGTCGTTGCAGTCATCGGCTGTTACGGAGTATGATAGTAACAACCAACACACGTGTGTCGGGTCCTTCCGTAAGTCATGATACGATAAGAATAGCGACTTTAATCCGGAATATTACACTTAATGGTAGAACTTTTTGAGCTCTCGGCCCATTAGTAATCGCCATCAGGTTTCGAATGACACCTTTAGTTTAAAACTGAGGCGCACAAAACGAATTTGGAACTCTTAGTAATGAGATGTAGGGCTGGAGGACGGTTCTCGTCTGAAGAGACGAACCATTTCCCTTTTGTAACGAAGAGTAACGGTGAGTTCCACCGCATAGCATTCTGAAGGAACACAACTTAAACATTTCAAATAAACATGCTTTCGATTTATTATAAGGGGATACGTTTTTTCTATGAGGAAACCCCAATCACCTGTATGCTGATGTTCAGCGAGTTTCGCTTCTTAACGTTAAAGTGAGATCTGTCGTTTTCATTTAAGAACGTCACGGTAGAATTGGGGAAGATTTTGAGCTTTGTCGGGAAGCGGGATCGGCTCGATAGGACCGATCTGACCCGTGCATCGGGCACGAAGGGAAATCGACAATCTACAGTAGTTTCTGGTCGGGTGCGAGAGAATGCGTCATTTGAGAACTCGAGTTCTAAAGCTCCAGGGATGAAGCAGGCTTTGGACCGGTCCGTTCGGCAATCAAGTTTCAGGTCGAGTGCTGGTGGTGACGTATTCGCTTCTTAACGTTAAAGTGAGATCCGTCGTTTTCATTTAAGAACGTCACGGTATAATTGGGGAAGATTTTGAGCTTGGTCGGGATGCGGATCGGCTCGATAGGACCGATCTGACCCGTGCATCGTGCACGAAGCGAGATCGACAATCTAGTTTCCGGTCGGGTGCGAGATAATGCGTCATTTGAGACCTCGAGTTCTAAAGCTCAAAGGATGAAGCAGGCTTTGGACCGGTCCGTTCGGTAATCAAGATTCAGGTCGAGTGCTGGTGGTGACTTGTGAGCACTTCTCCAGGTAGCATTCGGTATTGTGGTATACTTATTGGCCGAAAAGTGGCCTCATCACATGAAAATGGGGCGAATTTTTGGACTTTTTTATCCAGGAAGTATCGCCTCTGGTCATACGCTTACGATTGACAGACATCTCACTCGTGAAAATCCATTCATCCATCTAAGAAGAGTTTCCCTGGAATGTCACCCTGACACAGATTATCCTATTACCCTATGGATGAGAGATGGCCGGGCATCGATTTCACACAACCCATCCCTAAGAAAGAAGTTTTTTTCGGCGTATAGGGAAGTTTTCATGATCTTTAGAGAGATGGAATTGCTCCTAGAAAGACGAAAGTGCACTATTCATGACGAAGTTGTGTAGTTGCACATGTGAGAACGAAACTGCGCACTCCATGATGATGTGCAATGTCGTCGTGTAAAGTGCATTTACGTCCCGATGGAATACATAGAGAGCGCTGCATATGTCTTGGATCCAAGTTAAATCGAAGACGCTCTAGCTCTCAGGTAAGGACGACCCATAGTCACAATGATAAGCTGTGATGGAGCCATCTTTAGTCCATGCTGAGGGCCCCGTTCCTCCTACTTTGCATTGAGATGCCACGGTGATAAATCGAAGACGCTCTAGCTCTCAGGTAAGGACGACCCATAGTCACAATGATAAGCTGTGATGGAGCCATCTTTAGTCCATGCTGAGGGCCCCGTTCCTCCTACTTTGCATTGAGATGCCACGGTGTTCGGTCCCTAACTCCTCGAACAGGAGCAGAAATGGGCCCCATTTGTTAAAGTTTCCTGTAGATTCGAAAAAGACATGATCCGCGAGCATTGAATTTTAGGTGGGAAGGTCCTGGCCATGGAGGCCATGATTTGAACTGAACTTTAAAATCCTCTTTTTGTTCGGACCTAGGGCTTCTTGATCTTGCTCAGTGCAGTTTTCCCAAGATTAATTTTCTTTGTGGCAGTTAATTGATTGGATAGTATCTGTAGTGTAGCTTCATAATTTGCAAAATGTTTTGTTGCTTGGTGCTTCTTGTTACTTTTGTGATTTTATTTGATTTGAAGAATTTCTTCAATGTCACTGTGATAGATGATCTTCTGATCACATTGAATAATGAAGAAATAAAGTATTGATGCCATTGACTATAGAATATTTCTGAGGAAGGTGAAAACTATCGAGGAAGGGGAAATGTACTCAAAAAGTTTGTAAATGCCTGAAGAACATGCGAAAGATAATTACCATCAATGCTTTTAAAGCGATTCATTAACTACTGAGTGTGGGGCTCCTTAGGGTTCTTTGTAGTATCAGGAATGGAAAGAAAGAAAGGAACTGCAGGGATGCATTGCATCAATTAAATGTCTTAAGGGCATCAGAGTGTTGCAGATACATTACACCCCTCATTAATAAGCATGATGCTCCAATTTATATCCTATCAAGAAGGTGAAATCTATGACATTAGATATTGGGATCCCCTTAGTGTCTCTGATAACTGAAAAAGTTCCAACTGAAGACACCCTCACATCACACTTACAAATATATTTTGGAGTATAGCAAAAATTGCTTCTTTAAAAATCAAACTGTCAAGGAATTTACATGTACCTCATCACTAGCTGCTGTCGGATTTAATTCTTGTATAAAACAGTTCAAGAAACTCTTTGTCACAGTACCAACATCAATATTATTTTCCATTCATTAATGCAGCCAAATTAAAGAAGATAGATTCCTTCATGCTCAAATCAAGATGAAAAAAGCTGTACTCTTGAGGGGAAATTCATATGGAGCAAAGGTATGCGATGAGTTGTGACTAAATTTAAGGGAATGTCACATTAAAACCTGCATTTCATGGCCCCTTCTCTTATCCAATTAAATTGATGATGATGGAACTGCCACAAACAGTACTAGGCTAGGCACAAATTGGCCACTCCATTAGCTATTATCTGGTAGGCCCTCATGATCAGGTCAGGCCGATTCATCTGCCTGACCTGAAATCTGACCAACCCACTATTGAAGGAGAATGGAAAAAGCAATGATATAAGGCGGAAGGAAAAGTCACGTCGGCACGACTGTAATTCACGTCTTCATGAAAATCAACGCATTTTGAGATGAAGGAGGGGAGGTCTCGATTGGGAAAGGTGATAGGCATATTTTTCGAGTTTTCCCTCTCTTTGCCCAAACCAAAAATGTTCGCATTCGTGGCTGTAGGGAGGGAGAGAATGGGAAGGCAGGCCGGGCATGGACTAAACATGACGCCTATTTGAGCTGTCGTCACCACCTGATGCTTCGCATCTATATACCTTGCTTGGAACTTCCCAATTTCCATGACAGATGGAAGAAACGTTTGAATTTCGTGTACATTTTTATCTCATAAAAATATCGTGACTCCATTCCAATTAAATCTTTCTAGTTTACCTTCCTGCATCAGGACCGTACTGAACGGCAAATATTGGCCTTTCTTTGCACGATTCGATTTTTCCTAAAGTTTGAGAACGTTGTCATTATTTAGAATGCTTTCCAGTAGGTTCAATTGCTGTGAATGAAAGAATTCCCCATTTGAATTTCTCTTTCATGCCACTATATTGCATTTCAACACATAAGGCAGCAATGGCTATTGATTATAGAATGGTGTATTTCAAAAGATCCACTTCCCATGTGATTTACCCCCGATTTCAATTCACATATGTATGAGAATATGGCACTGGTAAATATGGGTGATCACGGTAGAAACAAGAAATTTTTATAACTTGATGAATGTACGGGTAGAAGTGATGAAAATAATGAAGGTTTAGTCATTTGAAGGAAAGGGTTCTGAAGTACACGAAGTACGTACTTACCTTAGCGCTCTCAAAGATATGACCTTTGCTATTTTTATTGTAGCTCTAGCATGCGACTGCATAGCTAACCCCAAGAGCAAAATAATAATTTATTAATAATGGATGGCTCAGGCTCTGAGACGTCCTTTTCAAGTGCCTCCAGTATTGAAAAGTAGCTTCTGAATCCCTGAAACTATCTAAGCGAATGAAGCACGGTCGGACTTGCCTGATCAGAGGGCAATTTTTTATGAGAAATTATGCTAAATGATGACAGAAAGTGCACAAATTATGTAATATTGCTCATTCAGCAAGATCTGCAGACTTGCACTCCACTAGTGAGTTCAGACGGACTTGAATCAGTGCACTTTTTGGAAGTCTGAATTATTGAACTGATAGGACAGATGATAATTTTTAGGAAAACAGGGTGTCATTGCAAGTAAAAAGGACCATATTTTGCAAAATTATATTCGACCCTCTTAAAAAAAATTACGGTAATAAGGCTGCATCTAAAGTCGACCTTGGATTACAATATCACCATAGAGTAGAGAGTATAAATGGAGGCGCTACACCGAGGGGCAGGGGAGGGCTGAAATATTGCAAAGACATATGGTGGCCTGTTATCAACTACACTTCCATGTGGAGTGCTTCGTGGTCGCGGAATCGGGAATCGACTCATTCGGAGATTCGACCCAAAGGGATCCTTTAATGTAACGCGCGTTGAGTCCGCTGCTCGGCCATGGAGGAGTTTATGTTCACCCACTAGGTGGATCATCGACAGGGACATTTATATTCCGACTGCGTCAACGAATGGGGTTTCGAGCGGAGTGTCGGTGTCGCCTCTTATTATACTCTCTACTCTGTATCACTATGAATCACTCTCTGTACCACTTTGCCTTCATCAAAGTATTTATCAGTATTCTGGCTAGCATCATTACAGGGTTAGCTTGGGACTGGAATGGGATAACTGATGTTGCAATCGTGAGAATGGATGATGAACACTGATCATTTTAGAACACAGTCTCCTATCCATTCACCTTCCTCGTTTCGCAAACTCCCTATCGACGACCGTTTAGATGGATTGCGCCGGACGAGTATATAAACCGTTCAGTTCAAATGAGGAAATAGGAAACGTGGGGGCTTCCCAGGCCAATGTGGATGATGTCGGTGAATTTGGCGCAAAGCTCTTCCTTGTTTGACCTCCCTCGCGTCTCACATTCCCTCGTGCTTTTGCATGTAAATATGTACGTGCGAGAGAGAATGGCTAGGGTCGGGCGCGACTTCAACTGGCGCCAGTTACTCATTGATTTTTCCCTCTTCCTCTGGTCTCACGGACTTCATCGAAAGCTCCGTTCTGTCTGTGTTCGGGACAGCTTTTGCTGCTTTTCTGGAGCCAGTCGTTTCACTTCTTGACACAAGGGCGTGATGGAAGTACAGGGTTGTGCAAAAGTTCCCGTACACTTTCTTTTCTTTCTCTAACACATTTTTATTTGTTTATTTACAAAGTTGAATTTTGATAAAAACCTTAACCTCAGCTTGTTAGTTAAATAATTATGTACAACAGCAACATCGTGAAAATATAAATCAATCAAATTCTAAGCATATGCTCAAATTTGGTGCCGTCCTCCTTGATACACTCTCGGAGTCGCTTTGGAGCGTTGCGAATGATGGTTGCCAGCTGTTCGACGTTGATTTCATTCCAACCGCATTGCAAAGCCGTCTTCAGTGCCTCGGTGTTGCGCAAACGGATTCCCGAGATATTTTGCCCCCAAGATTGACAAGACCGAGTAATCCATCGGGTTGTCTAGATCGCTAACGAGGTCTGAAGTAGGAAACCAACGCTTCGCGCTACTATCGCGAAGCTAAGAGAAACTCACAGTATCGAGGTCTCTTTTAAAAGTTTATTTCTGACTTTGAATGATATTACTTGACTTTTCGTTACAAAAAAGCCCGTGAAATAAAAAATACATCGGAATCGGCTTAAATCCTTTGATTGGTGAAAAAAATTAGATTTTCAAAGTGTACGGGAACTTTCGCACAACCCTGCATGCCCTGCTTGGTATTGGAACATGTACACATGTCATTATGCCCCAAGGAATGGATTGAGATACAAATGACTCTTTTTCAACCTGGCACCGACTTACAAGACAGTTCAATCCATGTCAGAAGACAGGCTCATGGTTTTTTCTCCATTACTAAATATTTTATTTCCACTGAATTCAAAATGAAATTCTTCATCCCATTGGTTAACTATCTCCAACAAGAAAAAAAAAAGGAAAAGAACATTTTCTCCCGTGTTATTCAGTTTGTGGTCAATGTAATGACCAAAAAATAAGCTTGCGCAAAGAGTTGAATATGCCTTCTTTTTGTAATACGCATTTGTAATATATGTCGTTTCGCCTCTTTTTCGAATTGTCATGACCCTGAGAATAGGCGGTAGAAATATGTTACTTTTTGGAGCATGGCTCATTTTGCAAAATTAGGTTCATCCAAATATTCATTTCTGGAAAAGTTGCAAATATTGCATTTTGAACTTGGTCTCACATTAAAGAGAATTTGAAGGAAATTCTGAGAAAGGCCTAGCACTTGGAATATAAACTTGCCAACAAAGAAAACATACTTCATGAAAACGGTCGAAAGTGAAACTTTTCATCAGCCACTGCCTACTGAAATCACAGTAAATTCCTGTACCACTTGTAGCATACTTCTCTCCTCTCCCTGGAAAGGGAGAGATAAGAAACATGCACATCTCCATGCCCCTGAAAACGAACCAGAGTCTACCATTGGTGTTATCAAATCATAGCCAATTATAGCATGTGCTGCAAATGTCGACACTGGGGGTTATCTCTGCATTTTGCAATCTACAAAATTCTGCTTCCACCTCTAGTGCCCTATGCACAGGTAGATATGTATTCTCAGATGATAGGACTAGTGTTCTTAAAATGTGTTTGGAACAGCCCTATTTGCTGTTATAGTTCTCTCGCAATGGCCAATTTCTCTAATCGCACTCCGAAAATTGTGCGAAATCTTGGGGTTTTGCTAGGCTTTTGCACATTCCGTTCTTCTCTTCCACATTAGGTAGTGTTTTAACAGGTTGTTGCATTCATATTTGGATCTGTTGTAAACGACAGTGATACATAAGTGTGCCGAGATTCCCGACTGGGTGGTGCCATCTATACTAGCAAGGGTGCTGAGATTGCCAACATCTGACCAAACTTCACCTTTGACCCAAGCCCTCGGAAATGAAAGGACTGGGGCATTCGAGGTTTGCGGTATAAGAAGGTTTATTATAAAGGTATCACCGGACCCATTATGAACGAGGAAGCTCCATTACGAAAACCAGCATGCAAAGTGGAAGTGCAGAATTTCCTTAGAATGCCGACATTCGCGACACTCACCCTAGCGTGATTGCGATCCAGGCCAATTCGTTTAAGGATGTTGCAAAGCGAAAAATAATGAGGCAAGGGAGGGAGGAGGTAAGAGAGGAGGGAAGCCGATGAGTGGAATAAGATGAATGGACAAGGCTCTTATCTTCTGATTCGAGGGCTCTAAACATATTTTATGAGACGCAGCATGAAACTGGAAGAATGTGTCAGAATGGGCTATAAATATAACTTATATGTATTGACAGATCATTTCCCTGCCATAAACGAGATAGTGTACTGCAATTCAGAACAACCACACGAAAAGAGAATGGAGGAGCAAACATATGTGAACAATGGCGGAAAATGCGTGGATATGGGCCTGAATAAGATACTCTTCGTTCTTGTCTGGCATCAGATGACGCGATAGAATCTTTTGAATACTGTAAAAATATCCATTCTGGCCAATCTTTTTCCATCCCTCTCATGTAGCCAGATCCAGATCAACTGATGTGCAAAAAATCTCAGCCTTGCCGAACGTCTTCATCGCAGTTGAATGCAATGCGTTCGTACCATGGTGGAATAGGTGCCTGGATAATATTTATTAGGATTCCACATTGCCGCGACTCATCCACGTCGTCCAAAAATACGTTAACAAGCATATCAGATACGTACTAGCGGCATGTGGCCGCAATTGTAGGCCTTCTACCAAAGGACCTATACTTTTTGTCGTGGCTCATCTAATAAGAACAGTCTTAGATTCTCGCTGCCAAAATTCGTTCTACGGTTCATTATGATCTCCCAGTAGGCGCAAAAATGAAAAAAAAATTAGTTCAACATGTGTAAATAAATATGGTAGGAACAATGAAATATTAAGAAACGCGACCCAAGCGTCAATGAAACGGAAATGAAATGGATGGTCCCTAAGAATGAACTTGACAATCAAAGAAATACTTCTCCATAGACACCATTTTCGGTAACGGTGCTAGCATCACTGCTGCTTTGCTTCGGTCCATTGATAACATGAATCTTAAGCGAATCCTCAGAGCGAACTCGCGAGAAGGCAACGCATATTTGACCATGCGGGAATACTGGTTCCGGAAGCAGTAATCCGACTTGATCCAGTGATTGTCCCTGCATCTTGTTTATAGTTNCAGATCTGGCGATTGCTCCAGACTTCATCCTTTGGTTGCGAAGCGCGATGATAGCGCTTCGATTCTCTTTGAGTGTCATAGCTCCAGAGAAAATTTTCAAATAAAGACTGAAACTTACTATAATGAAAACTTTTCGTATCAAAAAAGCCCGTAAAATAAAAAATACATCGGAATCGGCAAAAATCCTTTGATTGGTGAAAAAAAATTAGATTTTCAAAGTGTACGGGAACTTTCGCACAACCCTGTATGCCCTGCTTGGTATTGGAACATGTACACAGGTCATTGCATCTCAATCCATTCTTTGGGGCACAAATGACTCTTTTTCAACCTGGCACCGACTTACATGACAGTTCTATCCATGTCAGAAGACAGGCTCATGGTTTTTTCTCCATTACTAAATATTTTCTTTCCACTGAATTCAAAATGAAATTCTTCATCCCATTGGTTAACTATCTCCAACAAGAAAAAACAGGAAAAGAACATTTTCTCCCGTGTTATTCAGTTTTTCGTCAATGTAATGAAGAAAAAATACGCTTGTGCAAAGAGTTGAATATGGCTTCTTTTTGTAATATGTATTTGTAATATATGTCGTTTCGCCCCTTTTTCATGACCCTGAGAATAGGCAGTAGAAATATGTTACTTTTTGGAGCATGGCTCATTTTGCAAAATTAGGTTCATTCAAATATTCATTTCTGGGAAAGTTGCAAATATAGCATTTTGAACATGGTCTCACATAAAAGAGAATTTGAAGGAAATTCTGAGAAAGGCCTTGTACTCGAAATAAAAACTTGCTAACAAAGAAAAAATACTCCATGAAAACGGACGAAAGTGAAACATTTCATCAGCCACTGCCTACTGAAATCACAGTAAATTCCTGTTCCACTTGTAGCATACTTCTCTCCTCTCCCTGGAAAGGGAGAGATAAGAAACATGCACATCTCCATGCCCCTGAAAACGAACCAGTCTACCATTGGTGTTATCAAATTATAGCCAATTATGGCATGTGCTGCAGATGTCGGCACTGGGGGTAATCTCTGCATTTTGCAATCTACAAAATTATGCTTCCACTTCTAGTGCCCTATGCACAGGTAGATAAGTACCCTCAGATTGTAGGACTAGTGTTCTTAAAATGTGTTTGTAACAGCCCTATTTACAGTTATAGTTCTCTCACAGTGGTCACTTTCTCTAATCGCACTCCGAAAATTGTGCGAAATCTTGGGGTTTTGCTATGCTTTTGCACATTCCGTTCTTCTCTTCCACATTAGGTATTGTTTATCAAGTTGTTGCATTCATATTTGGATCTGTTGTAAACGACATACATAAGTGTGCCGATATTCCCGACAGGGTGGTGCCATCTATACTAGCAAGTATGCTGAGATTTCCAAAGTTGCAAAGTGAAAAATAATGAGGCAAGGGAGGGAGGAGGTAAGAGGATGAGTGGAATAAGATGAATGGACAAGGCTCTTATCTTCTGATTCGAGGGCTCTAAACAGAATTTATGGGACGCAGCATGAAACTGGAAGAATGTGTCAGAATGGGCTATAAAGATAACTTATGTGTATTGACAGATCAATTCCCTGTCATAAACGAGATAGTGTACTGCAATTCAGAACAACGACACGATTAGAGAATGGAGGCGGAAACATATGTGAACAAGGGCGGAAAATGCGTGGATATGGGCCTGGATAGGATACTCTTCGTTCTTGTCTGGCATCAGATGACGCGATAGAATCTTTGAATACTGTAAAAAAAATATCCATTCTGGCCAATCTTTTCCCATACCTCTCAAGTAGCCAGATCTAGATCAACTGATGTACAAAAAATCTCAGCCTTACCGAATGTCTTCATCGCAGTTGAATGCAATGCGATCATGCCAGGGTGGAATAGGTGCCTGGAAAATATTTATTAGGATTCCTCATTGACGCGACTCAACCACGTCGTCCGTTAACAAGCGTATCAGATACGTACTAGTGCATGTGGCCGCAATTTTATGTCTTTTACCTATACTTTTTGTAGAACCTATACTTTTTGTCGCGGCTCATCGAATAAGAACAGTCTTAGATTCCCGCTACCAAAATTCGATCTACGGTTCATGATGATCTCCCAGTACGCGCAAAAATAACCAAAAATCAGTTCAACATGTGTAAAAAAATATGGTAGGAACAATGAAATACCAAGAATGGCGACCTATGCGTCAATGAAACGGAAATGAAATGAATGGTCCCTAAAAATGAACTTCACAATAAAAGAAATACTTCTTCATAGACACCATTTTCGGTAACAGTGCTAGCATCAGTGCTGCTTTGCTTCCGTCCATCGATAACCTGAATCTTTAGCGAATCCTCAGAGCGAACTCGCGAGAAGGCAACGTACATTTGGCCTTGCGGGAATACTGGTTCCGGAAGCAGGAATCCGACATGATGCAGTGATTGTCCCTGCATATTGTTTATAGTTATACCGCAGGCAAGCTAGGTAGTGAAATGGCGGTGACAAAGATCGAACGGCATGCCGATGACGTGTGCAGTGAAACCCTTTGCATCAAAAGAACGCTGCCACGAAGCGTACCCGTGATCGCCTAAATATTTAACACATTTGCGTTCGTGTGTCTTACATGCGTGCCATTGCAAAGGTCATTGCCAGTCGGGAGATTCCACAGAATCATTACGATAGCTCCATTGGTTAGGTTTAGGGCGTGCGAAAGGAAACCCGGAGGATTGAAACCGAAGAATGGAATCGGAAAGTTGTCCTCCTGACCGGCATCATCGGCCAAAGGGGATCATTCTTGAGACACAGAATGAAGCGATTGATGCTCACTCTGGCATCACAGACCCTATGTAGGGCGGGGGGGAGAGGTGGGTGCGATTGAATGTCCTGGGTTCGGTGGTGTAGTGATTGCACACCTGATCGGGATACGGGAATCCAGGAGGCCCGGGTTCGATTCCCGGCTATTCCCTGGTATTCCTTCGTCCTCTCATGCCATCCAACTACTGTATTCCTTTTACAAACCACGGGCCTTTACACCTATGCTGTTGTCCAACTAGCTCGCTCACCAAATTGTCAAAAATACAATCGTCTGATAAACGCTGGGAGAGCTCAGATCATTCCCCCTGCACCCGTGGAAGTATTTTGCTGCCTACATTGAACATCAATCGAGCAAATTGAATTTCAGTTGCAGCAGCACACATGTTCACTTGGAGGGTAAGTGAAATGTGTTGCCATTAGCCAGGTAACCCTAAAATGAAGTGGGCGACTTTAATCACTTCCTCACTTTCTCTTTGACATGGACATGTCAATAAGAAAGTGAGTAACCTAACGCACATTCTTTGGTGCAAATTATGTACCAGTTCCAATGTAATAGCTTTTTGAAAAGAGTGCCATCACTTCAGGCTTACCCTATATTGTAAAATCGGTATGCCATCGGAGTCACTCGGGAATTAGTTTAATCTTTTCTGGTTAAATAAATAATCTCCGCGCTACTGCCATATTTTACATAGCCTTGAAAAGCAAATTTCGTGAAAAATATTTGTCATTCATCATTGAAATTAATTAAAATTTTCAGAAAAAGTAGTAGTATTCATTCTCTATTTTTCTTTGTCCCGCCTTAATTGAGAAGTTCTCTGAGAAAAGGGCGCATGTGCAAAATATGCTATTCGAGATTAACGGCAAAAACTTACTATAGCTAGGACATAGGATAATATGCAGCCGTTCAAAACTCAGTTTTCAGTTAAATAGTTCTTTTACGAGGCAGCCGTATTGAAATTGTCGGGCAGTTGGCTTACCGGACAGTGGAAGCATAGAAAAAGGTGTTTCTCCTTTGCTGAATGAGCATATTAACTACATACTAACCACCATTTCCTATGAAAAGTCACCTAAAGTAGTGCGTAGACACGGATATGGAAAAAGGGCATTCCTTTATCCAGAAAACATCTCAATTAGTAGAAATGCAGCACATGAAAAAAGGCCATGGCTTTTTTTAGTTCACCTCGTACTGGGTGACCCACATGTTCCATGGTCCCATAGTATTCAAACGAGACTCAAAGTTCGAATTACAAAGCGATATATAAGACACAATATCCGCATTAAAGGCCCCGCAATTTGCCTATGTGCCTATTTCCTACGGATTATGTCCTTTGGCATTTCTTTACAAAAAAAAGTTTACCGTTCCCCTCTCATTTACAGCTCTTTTACCTATGTTCTACCGCTTTTACCTAAATTTTACCGCAGTTTCACCTCAGTGTTTCACCTCAACCCCAATTTACCTCTCTTTTACCCGTCATTTACCTTTTGTTACCTACGAAATATCCCTTACCCCAGACTTACCTCTTATTTCAAGAATGCTGAAACACCCCTCCCCCTACTTTTCCCATCCGTGCTTCACGTATCGACGGAAAGGCTGCCAGAGAGGGTCAACGTCGGGTATAATTATACAGATGAGAGTATATGAGAAATCGAAAGCCTATATGTATCAAGATAGAAGCCCTCGACATCTCTGGCTAATGCAGGGAATGAGACGTTTATCCTACACTTTCGAGCTATTTTGTGGGACTCGAAATTTTGTGCAATTGTTTCACGGATAGTGCAATGCTGGCGAGGGGGAGAGCGTCCGCACTTCGTCTCGCCCGTACCTCCTGCAATAATTATGGTCTTAAACTAGTGAATAGAGAAACGGCTTGGGGAAGGCAGGCACATTCTGGGATCCGTTGGGATCGGAACCCGTGATGGAAATTTATATGGAGCACGTTTTGAAGGCGGTTGGAAGGCAGATGTTTATCTCGCAAGGAAAGGGGAAGAGACAGGTTCATGTCCTTGAGCTCGGGAGGGGGTGGGGGGGAATGGGTGTGTGGGGGGAGTGGCGAGGATGAAGGGTTTAAAAGCGCTTGGGATTGTGGCGAGCCATCATATTTCCTGGAGTGTCTTCCGCTTTCGTCCCGCTTTGGGTGAGTTCCTCTTACGTTGTTATGTCGTGTAACGGTGGAAGTGTGTTCAGTGGTTTGCTTTCGAAGCACCATTGGGAATGATATATTTTGATTCTTGCAGGTGATGAACTGATTGGTTGAAGAAATCGAGCGACGTCTCCGTTGCCATTTGCGCGTCACATACGTACTGGAGAGAGAAGAAAAGCCTTCCCATGCTGACCTATTGTGCGGAGCGGGGCGATAAGCTTCCACCCTACCTCCTGAATATTGCGATTAGGCCAGTCCCTGGAACCTTTCTTTCATTGACATGAACTCAATAACAATCGAGATTTAAGCATCCCGCCCTATCCTACTCCCCCCCCCCCTTTTAAAAATGTTGCTATCTGTTCCAGTCCCTTGCAATATTCTGTTTCTGTTCCGAATGGGTTCTGTGACTTAGGATGGTACATTTTGCTTTTAATTTCCACAGGTCTGCATGGCATGGAGGTGGTCCGTATAATGCGAAGAGTCCCAGGGAGCGTGGAGAGGCGTCATCAATATTGTCTGGAGTCCATTGATGAATGAGGAGCTGTCGAGGACCAGCGTAAAGAAGCACAAGATCACCATAGGATGCTGGAATCTGGATTCCCAAATTGGAAAGACGTAATCCAAGTCGCCTCATCCCCCTCTCCGTCCATCTACAGTAAATGACTGTAATATGAATTTAAGAGCGTTTGTTCGCACTCTTGCAGCCTCTTGTTCATTACGCGCAAAGTACTATATTGGCAACTAGACCACACCTGCGTCCCGCGGGATCCCGCGGTAACAACGTTTCAACTGACATCAATAAGGTCTAATTCTTAATTAAGAGTAAGAAAAAATAAAATATTTGAGGCATAACGTTCGAATTTTCAAATGCCATACTTTCGGTGAATAATAAGGGATGCCTCACGTCATCAGGGAACCCTCAACTGAATGCTTGCAAATTCTCAGTCAAGGTCTTGTAGCAAGATGGTCACGTAGTTGAAGTTGGAACACCCAGGCATTGGATGAAAGGGATAATTTTCAGCAAGGCACGGGATGCGGATAACATCTATTGGACCAATCTGACACGCGGATGGTGCAGGCAGTTTTCGGTGGGCAATAAATTGTCTTGTTTGGTGCAGGCGAATACGTCATCAGTGGGTCGTTTTCTCCGTCCGCTTACAGTGGCTGGCAGAACGTAGTGACCTGTGGATGAGTGGACTACCCGCAGAATGCTGTAAGATACATACAGTATTTTCATATGATACAAATGTTTCATCCGAAAGAGTTGAGGTATGAGTGTATAATATTAATGTGACGATATAATGGAAACGTTCTATGGTGGACATTCTGGAGCAGGGATGTTCCCTCGCCCAGGCCATTGCGTCTGCCAGCTATGCTATGTCCTTCCCTGGCATTGTCAGGTTTTTTTTTACGCCCTCCTGGTCTAGTCTTCGTTGTCCTGGTTGTGCCCTTCATCGCGCTGGCACGGTTAGTAGACCTCATTTTTATATCCTCCAGTTCCGTCAAAGCCCAAAAAGTGAGAAAGTCAACCAATTTTGGGAAACTGTTGGCTCTGGAAAGGGTCGCGGCCTATGGCCACGATTATTTCAACTGCTCTATCATCCCCCCCCCAAATTAGGCTGACTTCATGCTAGTTCGGCCAGACAGAATGGTTGCGGCTCTCTTGATATACCTTCTTCCTGTTTCCTCTCGGCTTAGTTGGGGTTTAAAGCAGAAACGCAAAATCACCTGCGTGAAAAAGTTTAAGGGTTGAGTTTTTCTTTGGGGCATATTTGGGGACCGAAGGTAGGCTGCCGGGACTGGACGAAAAAAAGTATAATGGGATGGCCGAGACTTGAACCCATGTAGTTTTAGTTCGGTGCGTTCCCATTACACCACCGAATCCAGGACGTATACTTTCCACCCTATCACCACACATAACAGCTTAACGGGCAGACCTGCTCTCCGTTCAACGTGAATAATTTAAAAATTATTGTTTATTTTCTCGTCTTTCGCAGCTAAAATATGAACCAACGCAATCTATTTATCATGAGCTTGCGACTGATTTATCACAAGTACCATTTGAATGGTCGGAAGTCTTGAATAATGAGTAGTAATAAAAAAGCAATTAGCAAGGGCATCGCTGAGATCGAAGAGACTACCTAGTCCGATCCAAGGAAGAGCAATAAAAAGGCAGTATCGAGGAAATCAAGTAATTAATTAATCAATTGACACTATTTTTTGTGACCATGAGAATCAATGAGACCACTCTCACCTTCGCACGATTTCTCCTTCATGGTTAGGTGATTCGGTAAACTGCGTATTATATGTATGGATTCTCATATTGGGGAAAATATGAGAATTTAGCATCAGCCTCATCCTAGGGTACCTGTGGAAAATGCCCAATGCTTTTATTTTTTGACGTATTTTCTTCCCTTTTGAAGACAACGGCAACTAATAGATAATAGCCAATCTCCGATTTCTAATGAAAATTTGCCTTTCATATTGCCGATTTGCAAATTTAATTTCAAAAAGGATGGTGAGGATGAAAAGGAAGAGTTCTATTGAAACCCCAAGTTCATATCCCTAAACGTTTGGCCTGTAGAGTTGCATTATCGCACGGCCTAGCTAGATGCCAGGACCGCGCAAGCTATTTATTTCACATGCAGACCTCGGTTTTTTAAAACCGAGGTCCTCTGGTTTGAATCATTGCTTTTGAAGGAGGCGCACGGTATCCAGGGCAGGACGAGCGAGTGGATCAGTTGACGGAGTGTGGACAACGAGTACTGGCCAATGGTCATAGAAGTCGGGGTGGAAAGCGGTGTCTCTCAGGGCTCGGTCCTGGGATCACTTATGTTTCTCGTCTACATAAGCGATTTGGATGTAGGAGTAGGTGGTCAAGTAAATTTCCGACGACACCAAAATAAGTTTTTATAATAGGGGGAATGCAGATAGGACTAGAGCCGAGCGAGATTTAACGCAAGCAACGTTTAACAGGATTCTAGGATTCATTCGTCATTCAGTTGCAAGTAGGAACTCGGGCATTATTCTTTCGCTGTATTCGGTGCTTGTAAGTCCCCAGTTGCCATGTTGCATCTAGTTTTAGAGGCCTACAAATAAGGCCGAATAGTTGACCCTTGAGGGGGTATATTGGCAGGTCACGAAGGAGGTTAGGGGACGAGAAGTGTTTAGAAGCATCGGGACTGTACTCGCTCGAGAGGTTAAGAAGGGGCGATCTCTTTCAGGCTATTCAAAATAAGGAATTGCGTTACATCTAGCGTGCTTGGTTCTTCCATTTCATCAGCTCATCGAAGTCGCGTAAACGTCGTAAAAGTTTCGTTTCCGTTAAACTTAATTAAGTTGCATGCTACTTTGATAACTGGATCATCGTACGACAGAACGCATGACACAGTCGAACATCTTAATAAGTCTTAATAAGAAGCCGGCTAACTAAGAAAAACTTTTTTCCTGGCATGAAAAAATTGCACTCGAGCCTCAGTTTATGCGTTAATCAACAGCATCGCATATAACCGTCCCTAAGTAGTCCGGTTAGTTAAGAAGTACTAGTTGCTGTTAATGTCATGCTTACACTTCTGCAGAAAATTTGGCGCAAGTACAACTGCGTCTGCGAAAACCGAAAGTCCACTAAGAATGCACACTGCTGCCGCAGAGAAAGACGTGCGGACGAAGGCGACAAAAAAAAAGATTCAGAGTCGGAAAGAGTCGGAGCTTTCGTCACATGCCCCCTTACAAAACTCTACGAATCACTCGAAGAATGTTCAACGAGATGGTGCATTATCTGCAAAGGTCTGTTGCAGGCGTTCAAGACTGACCTGGCCGATTCCACTTGTGAAGTCATTAAAAGTCATGTCCACGTGCCACATTCATCATGAGTTTAAAGAATCCCTGAACACGATGAGTATTAACAGTTATGAAACTGGTTCAAGGCAACAATGAATTCTGAAAGTTTTTCCACTGGCTAATATTGACAGTCCAAACTTGGAGGGAAGTTCTCGGGCTGAGAGGAGGCTTCAGAAGGCCGCATCCAGAAACTTTCAGTGACTCTCGTATGCCATGGGAGTAGTTTTAGCACCTAATGGGGTTGGCAGGGGGCCAAAGCTGATAGATCCTGTTCCTAGACATTATTCAGATCTCTTTCATCTCAATTAATGCTAATGAATTCACACATTTACTCTGAAGCACTCCGTGCTTATCATTCCGCTCCCAGATATGATGAAAATGGTGTGGCGCGCGTGCAAGGTGTGAAGGGAAGGACTGATACAGACTCAAACTCGTGATTTTTTTTCCGGTAAGCAGTGCTTCCATGACAGGATCGTCATGAGCAGTTATCTGAGCAGGAAAATCATGGGCTTGTTTGTACATCTACGAAACTTATCAGTTCCGTTTCCTATTTGTCCGGAGGATTTTTATGGTTGTCACTGACTTTGCAACCATTACCATGCAACCATACGTCTTGTATTAACAGAAATGTATTTTTTCTTGCTTTCTAATGATAATCGGAACGTAAGTATACAGTATTGATTCCTGGTTGTGACTGCCGGGATGGAAATATTTTCCTTTTTTGAAGTCACCTTACTGCGGTTGATCGCTTGCCGGAGATCCTGGATATTTTCACCGCGGGTGTGGATGAGATCACAGATTTTGAGGACTCGAAGGCTGTTTGGTGTTGATTAAAACGTCTACAAGTTTATGTTTTTGAAGCAAAAGCGAAAATGACCAACATTGCTGAATGAGTTACGCTCTTGGTCTCTCTTCGTTATAGCAATCTGGGTGGCGGTATGACTCTCAGAAAATGGCATCTTCTAACGAAGGTATTCATACGATAGACGTTTGCTACTTTCAACTAGAAGAGCCAACTGAAAGTGAAATATCAATAACGGTCGATAAAGAGGGGGAGATAGCGATTCATCCCTAAGAACCTTTCTCTGATAAGGAGACCTGGATAACGTTAATCCATAGTTAATCCTTACTGAATGTTAGTTGCGGTACAGCCGATACCTAACACCAGTTATATATTATATTTTGTTCATCCTTTCGTACTGGAACGCTCAACAAACATCGCCTCTTGCGCCCCTCTTCCAGAAAACTTCTCAGGTAAGGCTTCAGCAGCGAACGACACGAAACATATATGTTGCCTGATGGTGCGTCGGTCATAATTTCACAGATAGGGAAATAATTAGAAACGTATCCAAAAGTGAATCCCATAAGACGTGACAACCAAATTGTTCCAATACGTGCGATATGAGGTGAGAGTTCATACCTGTAGATTTTCTCAGCCTGAATACCTTCTTAGGAAGAACGAACTCGGCCGACGAAGGCAAGTCCAGAACAGATTAGCATTTCAAGAAGTACTTGAAAGAGAAGAAAATCTTTTCACCCTCTTTCCTCTGCTTAAATAGAGAGACCTATCAGGACGTCTGGAGGAGCCAGAAATTTAATCTGACATAAGCATCAGGAAACAACCTTCAGAAACTTCGAGTTATAGGTGAATATTTGACTGCGGCATGTTGGTCATAGTATAGGATATGCTTAGAAAACAATAGGTTGCGTTACATTCTGAGCAAATATAGCCTCCGAAACATGTCATTCTTGGATTACCAAAGGTGATCCGTCTGGAGACGTCGAGTACGAGACCGAGAGTATGATTAGTGGGGTTCATGGAGATAGAGGGAGAATAGTGAACGAAATTAAGATACTGAGGGAAGTTGAAAATCGACCCCCCTGGAATTAAATCCCGGCCTATAATTATTGCAGAGGCCCTAAAGGAAGGCCTTGGAGCAACTTTTTGGCACTCTCAAGTTAAGCATATGACCGTGGCGGATGGTCAAAGGACACGATTCGCAGGGCTTTCTTTGAAAATGTGCCTCTCCCCAACCTTTAGTCACAGAAACGACAAATTTGGGCCGTTCTCCTCGCCACCGAACATATTAAATGATGAACCTAAAAATGTCTCTCTACTCCCCGAAAAGCCCGGGCGCCATTTGTGTAAATTCGCGTTTCGCCAATTCGCTGCTTCCCTCGCTCATTCTCTGTAGAAACACCGCACAGGAAAAAGCATGACCCAGTTTTTGGAGATCAATCTCATCCAACCTTGTGTCAAGGGGCACGATGATTTATTGTTTCGTTTTCCCAGGAAGTTCGAATATATTCCCAAAAAAAAACCATTTCTCCATAGTACCCCAGATTCGTGGTCATTTCTCGAAAAAGAGAGTAAATTACGAAATGTCAACAAACGAATCTGTGGGGAAGCTTCCCAAGAAACTTCAGAATAATTTTCGAGAGAATCTGTTCACCCTCCTCAGATCCTTCACGATTTCACTTAAGCCAAGTTTGAAAATCTCAAGGGTGACGGAATCATGAAGCTGTTTTTTTCGTTTTAATCAGAAGTGACCGAATCCGGTATAACTTCCATTAGAGGAAGACTTTCTTACGATTCCAATGAGGCAGAAATTATTTACTTGACAAAATGGATATGGACATGAGAAAAACAAAACAAACAAGATTTTTAATACTGCTTCTGCTGGAACATGATGCGATCGCACAGGCTGTTACTCTCTGGCGCTCCCTCCCTCTTTCGTGACCTATGCACAAGCTTGGCTCCCTCTCTTCACGTGCCTTCCTTCCCTGCTTCGTGCCATCTATTGCGGGAAGGAGGTGCCTGAATTAGCCGTATTGCAGACTTGCAGGCGTTGATGTTGGCCGGGCTGACCCAATGAAATACAATCTACTTCTTTGTACGCACTCTGGCACGTAGTTGAAAGCAAATTCCTTGTTTGACTCTTGACCTCGTGATCATTTCATTTCAATTTTTTCCCGCATCCGACAGATGTGGAAACGTGTTTTCTTTTTCACGAGTATCATCATCTCCGTGTGAAATTTTTATTTTGTAATATGGAGAGCGCCGAGATTGATTAAGTAATTGCTCGGAAGCTGTAAAGGGTGATAATACTTTTTTATTATTAATTATGAGGTAAAGAGACGAGCGGAGATATTTTGGCTTCTCTTGGCTGCGGGCGAGTACAACTTTGGATAATATACGACGGTCAGTCAACTGAAAACAGGACATGATTTTTTTTTTCCAAAACATCTTCGCAACCGTATTTTTTCATGTGCCGTTTTTTTGTCGGCATGTTCCCTAGGGGAACATTTTTACAGCATGAGATTCTTTCACACATGGCCTCCTAGGTGATGGTTTGCAACTAGGAAGAGATACGTTCTGTGATCCGTTTCCTTGTTGCCGAAGGCATTAATGGTAATGAAATTCATCAGAGACTCATTGCTGTGTGTGGTGATCACTGCATTGGAAGTAGCAACGTCTACGAGTGGGTGCAGAAGTTTCAAAGTGGAATAACAAATGTGAAGGATGCTCCTCTCCCGGGCCAAGCGCACTGCGTAGTGACGTCGGAGACCATAGGACGCGCCGAGGAACTTGTGAAACAGCATCGGCGAATGACACTAGATGAAATCGCTTCCAACCTGGGTATAATTCATGGGTCTACCCACCATATGGTTCACGAGATGCTGGGATTCAATAAAGTGCGTGCGAGATGGATCCCGCGTCTACTGACGGAAGAGATGAAGAGCCAGTGCGAAGCCAGAGCCGTTTCCCTGATGAGCCGTTTCGAAGCTGTAGGAGATGCTTTCTTTTCACGAATTGTGACAGGATATCAGACATGGGTCCACTGCCACACATTAGAGAGCAAACGAGCCAGTATGGAATGGAGGCACAAGACCTCTCCTCTCCCCAAGAAATGCAAGATCGTCGCATCTGCCGGAAAATTGATGTTGACCATTTTTTGGGACATTAATGGCGTTCTTGTGACTCACAACCGACCTCGCGGGGTTACCGTAACCAGGGACATGTACTCACAGCTGCTGCAAGATGAACTGAAGCCTGCAGTTTTGCAGTTTTGAAGTTTGCAGAACAAAACGTTTTGGTCTCCTCAATAAAGGAGTACTTCTTCTCCGGTGTCAGAGCTCTAGTAGGACGTTGGCAAAAATGCATTGATAAGCAGGGAGATTATATAGAAAAATGACGAAATCACCTTTTTCAAACATATACAATAAAAGGCTATTTTAAGCAATGTCCTGTTTTCAGTTGACTGATCCTCGTATTTTTTTATCATAAACGGATGTTGGCCTCGGAAGGAAACAACCGTCGGGAAAATGCATAACGCTATTTTTCTTTTAGACTTTTAGACCTTTTAGATTGCAGTGCCCCTCAAATTCCTTCCACTTGGGCCCTTTCACTCCCTCATCGACCTCCTACATCGTCGAAGCCGCTGGCCATGGAAACCCTCTGATAGTTCCAAACTGATCGTTTTGCTAGTGCGCTTGTGATGAATATCATCTCATTGCGTCTCTCGATCGGAGTAAGTGAACGCGCTATCATTTTAGCGTCGGATGATCTTCGTATGCAAAGATATGTCAATCTATAAATAATTTCCGTCGAAGGGGAAATCGATCTGAGACATTACTCCTTAAGTGATCGCATGATAGTTGTGCCTCTGGCAGGGATTTGCCTAATTCATGCATGGAGTTTTACATTGAATTATTATGTAACAAAATGCAAGTTTTATGTTCTGGTTCAAATGATTCCCCAAGTTACCAAAAAGCTTAACCCTCAATGGCCCCTCCATGGCAACGTCGGCAGATCGTTGGCATTGGAAGACACGCTTGGCCCATAAATGACTCCAGCTTAGCTAGGCATTTTTTGGCACTTCATTGGTGAAGGACATAGGCCCTTTCATGGATTTGAGCTGGATTCCCATTATCATCGGATTTTAGTATAAATTCATCCCTCAAATGATTCAGTCCCACTAACACCTTGTGATCCTCAAACGAGGTTCACCAGGTATTAGTGTTCCAATAGTGATTTTCATTCTTTCCTATGGTCTTCACACACCTCTTTGCATATAAACCCCTGAAGATATGCAAAAGCGGACACGCAAGCTCATTACTTCAGCGTCTTAATTCAAGTAATCATTGAAACTGTGTTCAATTTATGAGGATTTGTTTGGTTCCATTCATATCTACATTTGGGTACTAGGAATTAAATTAAGTCCATTTTACAAACTCTTCCCAAGGCTACACCAGAGGAAAATACGTGATTCTGCAAAAGCAGCCCAAGCCAATTCACATTCCCGCTTTGATGAGGGAAGTTTGTGCATAGAAATGGCATTGGTCTAAGAATTTGCAAGTGATGCCTAGGGCTCTCTAAATAACGATGTCTAGGGAAAATTGTCCCACCAGTTTCCCTGTTGAAATGCAATGTATTACACATTTGCATCCACTAGCGTACAGGCAGGCATGAAAACGTAATATTCACATGGCTTATGATCTGGAAAGACAAAGGCCAAGAGTCCTCGCGCCCTAGGTTAAAGCAGCAAGATATTCGGTCAGATAGGCTGAAAAGTTCCTGGATGTGAAAGAGTCAAGATTGTTGTTAGCGTGAGCGTCTGTCCGAGAGGTACCTATTCACTGGGTGCATTAGGTTGGAGACATCTGGCGGCAGGTAGCATAAAAATGAGCTGGGGGGAGTCGAGCGCGCAAGGTTCAATGCGTTTCTTATAGAAACATGCAGATAGAAACTGTTATACTATGAAAATGCCACATTGTTTTTGCCAGTGGGATTCCTAAGGCAAAGAATGATTATATAGTAAGTAATCTATGGGGTGAAGTTTCTATTTGGAGCATCCAGACAGCCTGAAAGGCCTGTTATGTTTTTTTTTCGTTTAGGCCTTCGCTTTCCATGAGCCTATGAAAATCAAATTTGGCATTTGCAGTCACAGTATAAATAGCCAACATTAACCCTTGACCTGCCACATTTTATCATGAGGTCAGGGCCGGATTAAGGGGGGGGGGGCAAAGGGGGCTGTTGCCCCGGGTCCCACTCTTCCAGGGGGCCCCCGAAGGAAATTAAAAAGTTAAGTGTTTGCGTAAAGTGGGATTTGTTGGGGGGGGGGGGGGGGTAGCCCCAATTGCCCTGAGCCTCGCAACCTCTTAAATCGGCCCTGCATGAGGTGCTAATCCAAAAATGATTTGTCATGGGTTATGATATAAGCCCATGAAGCACAACCGAATGGGTAAAAAAGCTAGCAGCACTCAATAGAATACAGAGGCAATAGGAGTCAACACTTCATCGAGTTTAAAACAGTTTCTCGTTGTAGTGAATTATATAAGAAACTGGAATATATTAATATTATCCCACTCATATCATGCACATGTACCTCAGTGAGGCCCATGATTCATGAATCCTTGCATTGGTGAGTTTTGACTTTGAGGAAAACCTGCATCTCCTCTGAAGGTGAAGTTTGATTAAAAATTGAACAACGTTCCTTGCACACCCGTGAATTCTGTCGTTTTTATAACATGTTTTACTTCGGCTAGTAGCTCTATCATCATTATCGTAGCTCTCAAATTTTGAGAAGAAATTGGGAGTAGCCCCACGTGAAGGATTGTACAATTTTGTGAAGACATGACTTTGTTCCATTCTCCTCCTTATGTGCGACTTCCCCCAGCCATGGGCGGCGCCATATTTAAAACGCACCATCTAGTGTTAGTGCACCCAGCGAATAGGCTTGCCAAGTCAGTTCCGTTAGGGCACATATCGCCATTGTTGAACTTTATCTATAGTACGGAATGCAACAACTACGTGGGGAGGTCGGAAAGTTCGCGGATTTTCACATTTTTCGGCGCCATTGAGTGATGAGTGATTGTGGCCCATTCAATTGATATCTCTTGAACCCTTTCAACATTTTTTTAGAATTTTTAATACCGTACAGAAAGATGGAGACCCGTCAGAAGCGAGACGGTGCTGTGAATGTTCGCGAGACTGTGAAATTTTCGGCGGGACAGAAAAGGAGTGATCCTCCTCTACCATTTTCGGAGCGGGTTTGAAACCGCAACAGGCGTTCGAAGAGACGACGAAGAACATCGGGGATGATGCTCCGGGCAGGACCATGGTCTTCGAGCGGTTTCGACGATTCGAAGCTGGTCATTTCGAAGTCATCGATGATCCACGAAGCGGGCGTCCAAGGACTTCGACAGACGACGGAATGGTTGCTGCCGTGGCGAAATTCCTGGACGAAGAACCCTCTGCGACCACGAAACGACTTGCCGACGTCTTTCAAGTCTCGAAAACGTCGATTTCGTCCATTCTTCATGACCAACTTGACTACTCAAAAGAAATCTGCTCGTTGGGTTCCACGTCTTCTGAAACCGGAGGAGAAGGAGGCCAGGGTGAACTTCTGCAAGAAGTTCCTGGAGGATTTTGAAGACGGAAATTCGCCAAACTTCAGCAAGATAATCACTGGAGATGAAGCCTGGTTTTACGTGTAAAACCAGGTTTTTGGAAGTTATAGTAGTACTACTGTAGAACACACCCGGGTCCCGTGGGTTCCGCTCGAGGATAACAAAATGTATGGTGACTTTTTGTTAGCCTCGAGGTACCCTCGTTGACTCTGGGTTTATTTTTAATTAGCAATAAAAATAAAATATAAAATAAGTTAAGGGATAACGTTCAAATTCACAAAGTTCTACGTTTTGGATCCATTGCAGATGTGTTACGTCATTAGGGAACTCTAAACTGGATATATATGCACATTGTTAGCGAGTTCCGCCTTCAAGCGAAACATGTAGCTGATCGGGCGGCAACTCGGTTGGCAACAGGTTTATTATTGGCTGCAGGCGAATACGTTATCAGAGGTTATACGTTATCCAGCCACATATAGATACTGGAGGAACGTAATGACTCATGAGAGCACATAAGAGGCCAGCACGAATGCGACGTCATGGGATAGGACGAAACATCAGCAGAGCCGCTAATAAGAGGGACGAACACAGAGACCCCGAGTTTTGAAGCCTTGTGGTCTAGGCTGACTTTGGGCCAAACCGACCGGTCCACGGTTGGGGTCGGCAAAGTTCGCTGCTCAATGGAATTTCCGGTTGGGTACGACCACGATTAAAAATCGGCCAATCAAGTCGACTTCGAAAGAGTCGAACCTGTGCATGCCTCCGACGTGCAAACATACGGGGGATTTCCGCTATAATAATAAGCATGGTGTATAAGTTACTCCCTGTCTCGAAATGCTTGTAACTCTTTTTTTTAAACGAAATTTAATGAAGCACACTTTGAATTTTGGACCAGTTAGTGAGGTTTTAATTCGTCTAATCTTCACACTTGCGCATATGCCTCTGCATTGTCAACGCATTTTCTTAAGCGAACAGGTACGTTCCCACAGATGATTGAAACAAGTGTCGAGGTACGTTATGAAGAGCATTGTTGGTTCTTTTTTCAAGTTCGTTAGGAATTCATTCAGTTCACTAAGAACGAGTGCCTGCCCGAACTGATTCACCAGAATTATTGTAAACATTGTGTTAAAATTTTCAATGTTTAGAGGTGTTAGCGAGGTCGTCATGACTTGGTCTTGTTCGTCACTGAACCGGTTCTCATTTACTACGGATTACATTTATTTATTGAATTAGCATCCAGTCCAGCATGAGCACCATGTTCAACCCTCCGCTATCGCTAAACTTTAATTATTGATCCCCAAACTTCATAACAGGCAATTATTTTGGCTCTTTGTTAAACTGTTACTGTCAGCCATTCTTTAACCTGAAACAAAAACACAAACGAACATAAAGCCCCAGTGCCTGGTGCATAATCCACAGTTTGATTTATTAATTTTCATTTTAAAAATAGTTACAAGCAATTCAAAGTAGGGAGTTACTTATCATACGCGTACACCCTGTAGATAGATCACACCTGCGTCCCACGGGATCCGACACCTCACAAATTCTGGTCGGGATGACTTCCGAAGTGGATTGCCCGCAAAATGGTGCAAGAGAAATATCTCATGAAAATACTGCATGAATTGGTAACAGTGATGCATGTTTCAGCTAAGAGAGTCGAGGTATGAGTATGTCATATTAATGTGTTGATACAAATGTTTCTTTTTCCAGTGCAACCCTTGTATTTCCTTCTTTCTCCAATGCCCATCTTTTCCCGAGCAGAAATGCTTTGCCAGCATTACATCCCTTAAACAGTCCATTTCGAGCGAAATTATGAGTTCTGTTTTCAATTTTGACGCCTTGATCCTATCTTTCGAAGCCCTAAAATCCAATGCAATCCTGTTTTGGAGGTGTATAGGAGTGAGTGGGCCACCATGCGTCACAGGATACCACGTGTCTGGCTGTTTATAGCTCTCCCAGCTCTGTGTCTCTTCATGGCGTATGCTGCTGAGGTGCAGGGAAAGTGCATGTGAAAAAAGGGTATTCCCCACTCAAAGAGCAATTTGTGTGGATACGAAAAAGCGTATTCTAGAGAAATGTAGAATACGCTTTTTCGTTTTTGTGGACAGTGAAATCTCGATATTTGCTATTTATTTATTTTAATGAAAAGCCTTGATTTTTTAAGGAATTTAATTCGGAAGATCAGTAGTTCAATGCTTGCACGTATGAGCTACAGTCTCAACTTACTTTGGTTTTAATCCTATACATTAAAAGCGAAATGAAGCTGCATGCGTGCCAATGAAACCTTTGACTGAACCTAGCAGTCAAGTCGTCAAAAACCACTTTTGCATTCAGACGCCTACAGGGTTCGATCCCCGTTGAAGACGAAATTTATTTTTTTTTTTAAATAAGGCACTAAAGAGATGAGAACGACAGCGTAGAGGGTTTGGAAATTTACTCCGGGCCTGCAATATAAGGACCATTTCTTTATTCTGGTAGATGCACGAGCCTCAAAGAAATTGGGAAACAATTAGAGAGCATCGTCGGAAGCTCCGAGATGAATTTAACCTGGATGTGGATGAGTTGCTTCGAAGTTTGAGCGAGAAGAAAGTCTTCACACATAATGAGGAGAGGATCATTCGTCGAGTAGATGATCTATCGGAGCGATTTGATAAGCTCTTCGACATCCTTCTCGTCAAGCACGTGGAAATGATTCGCCTCTTCTACGAGGCCCTCTCTGCCATGGGGAGGAATGACATCAAGGAATTTTTACAAGGTATTGGAGATTTTTCACCCTTGAAATTTCAGATTTACGTTACATATAGAGGTTTGGTAGGGCATTGAGGGAAACAACGTTTAATATTGTCATTGCTTTTGTCTACAATGGTACGAAAGCCCGTTGTGCTACCATACATACTAGTGCTCAAAATTACCGTAAAACAACTCATGCCGCCGTAGCAAAGTTGGATAGAATAAACCATGATCTTCACTGCTAATTGCGAGGCCCCTGTCCAGGCCCTGTACAGGAAGTGGCAACCCCTTTTGGCTGTGGATCTCAGATAGTGTTTGCAATGTAGTTAAAGTTTTTTTTGGCAGTATTTGTGGGCCTTGGGCCGTAATTACTATAATTCAATGGGATCATGAAAAGGCAAGGATTACAGATTTGGCTTCACGAAACTACGGCCATGGAGCCTCATGAAATTGCATCATCTTCATGACAAAAGGACTCCGTAAGTGACAGTGACAGAATTGGGGGCGCACAAAGCAGCTCAGAAGAAGACAAAAAAGTCCGCCCAATAGAAAATATGACAATTACATAAAATTAGGCTTTAAAAAAATTGGCAACGACGAGGCGCCTCTTCCACTGTGTTGTTTGTTATGAAACTCTTAGCAATGAAGCAATGAAACCAACCAAACTGAAGCGTCATCGGGAAACTAATAATGTGTTTCCGAAGGACAAGATGGTCGAATTCTTCGAAAGACGACGAAATGAAATGAAGATGGAACAGAATCATATGTTTGCTGCAGCTAACATCAGTGCTACTTTTTACGTGCCTCTTTCTTGATCTCTCACAGAATCGCAAAATGCAAGAGACCTTTCATCGGCGAAGAACTCGTAAAACTGGCTATCATTGACGCGTGAAGCGCCTCTGCGAGGAAGCGTCTAGGAAAGTAAGCAACATCCCCCTGTCTAATGATGCTGTGGCTCACCGCATTGACAGCATCTCGAACGACATTGAAAATAAACTGCTGGAAAGACCCTGTCAATAAGTCCAGTTGAACGAATCCAGACATTCCCAATGCAGCATTTTTCATAACCTTCGTGCGTTATGTGCACAGGACTGACATGCTTGAAGATGTCATGATGCTTTCAATCATGCCGAGTCGAACGACAGGCGCAAAGATCTATCATCTCCTCAACAACTATGTCATGGAAAACAATTTGGACTGGAAATGTGTTGTCGGCGTCTGCACCGATGGAGCTGTCTCCATGACAAGTGCTAAGTCTGGTGTGACAGTGAGGATCCAATAAGTATCTGCTGATGATGTGCAAGTGACACATTGTGTCATCCACCCAGTAAATGTTACACAGTAAAGAATTATACTCGGAACTCAAGACAGTGTTAACTGGAGATTGTGAACCTTATTAAGTCTCATCCTCTGAACTCGTGCCTGTTTCAGACAATTTGTGACGAGCTTGGCGCTTGACATTCAAATCTGCTGCATTCGGAAGTCCGATGGTTGTCACGCGTTAAAGTACAGGCTCGCGATTACGAACTCCGTGACGAAATTAAGATTTTCCTGCGACAGAAAAAATATTTGAATTCGGACTTACTTGGCGATCACGAGTGGCTAGCCAAGCTAGGATACTTGGCAGACAAATTTGGTTCATTAAATGAGCTGAACTTGCAGCTGTAGGTTACTAGGGCTTCCTTGTTCAGGATAGCAGCTGAAATTGAGATCTTCTTTCGATACGTTCGCATGTTTCCATGACCTTTCAAGCAAAATAAAATTCAGGAATGAGCGTTTCGTATCAGTCAGAACACATGAGAAAGCGTCCAGAAATTCCAAGATTATTTTCCACCTCAAGACGATCCATGAACGGGCTAAATGTGGGTGGTTGACACGTTTACCTACTATGGGAATCCAGAAAACAAGCTGTCTGCACTGGAGGACATTGATCTCATCAGCAATCGAGCCCTGAAAGAAGAAATGTCCGATCTAACACTACCAACGTTTTCGTTGAAGATGAGCAAAGAATGTGAAAAATTAAGTGAGAAAGCTATCAAGCGACTTTTGCCCTTCCCGTGAACGTATCTCTGTGATTCAGCCTTTTCCGTCATGGAGAGTACGAAGACTAAGACTAGAAACCGACTTGATGCAACCGCAACCCTTCGTGTGGCCATATCCTACATCCCAGCCAAGATTCAGTATGTTAATGAGCGACGTCCAGGCCCAATTTTCTCACTAAAAATAAGAAAAAATTAAATTGCTTTTAAGTCTGTAGAGGGACTTGGATCACTTTGCGGTTGTTAAGGTGGGCAGTGGAATCAATAAGATAGAGAACCTCTGGTTTAAAAGATACTGAGTCCTAAAGTTCGCCCACAAGGGGAAAAGTCAAATGGCTGTCTTTGGCCTTAGTTGAGCCAGGAAAAAAATGTTTGCCGACCTCAAATGAAAGCTGAGCCTAAGCCTAGATATCACAGATTTTCTCTCTCCTTAGTTAAACTTTTTTCTTTACAAATACGATGCGGATATTCTTAATTTTTATTCAAGTGGGAATCATGATAACACAATGAGCTCCTATTATGTTAAAAAATCATAGATTCTAAATTGAAAATAGATAAATTTGAACTGCTTACTTTGAAATGACGGGTAGGTTAATTTGAAAACTGCAATTTTTAAATATTTTATTCACCGATTTCATTTAATGTTTCAAACAAGACAAGAATAGGAAACGTGTCAAATGAAAGTTCCCTCTAGGGCACTTCTGGGGATGTTATTTATTCTGTTACTCCAAATGCTGTTTTCGTCGTAATATTTTGCGCTTCAAAATTAATCATTCAGCCAAATTTACCAAATTTTTCCAAACTTTCTAAGCACGATGATTGTGGTGACAACCAGGCATACTACGACAGAGACCAGTGAACAGCTGTAGTTCATTTATACCACATTGTTTCAAGCATGAGAGAATTATAGTCTGAAATTTTTGCAATTCCTGAAATTCCTTTTCCTTTTTACAGGGTCGACGCCTGAGTAAAAGTTCAGAGTCATAGAGAAAATCTGGGAATTCTGCAACGACTTTGGATCCCAACTATTTGTTCCCTCGTTTCATTGGAAGTGACGGCATCTGTGTGTAAAGGACCAAGTTGTATTGTACCTTCAATGAAACCTGATGAATGAAAAGACAAATCGGATGACGGGAAGCACGGACGGATTTCTCTCATTAGAATGTCGAGAGTTGAATTTTGTCGTGATCATACTTCATTAGGAGCATTCAGCTTATTCCGCACCCCTTCTGCTGAAGCCACAACACTATTATGGGAATTCCGCAACCCTTACTTCTTCCATATCCCCTCACCTTTTAAGGCCAAAACTATTAGTCATTATAATCCCTTACACTTTGGAGATGGTAGATAGTAGTTCTTACCTTCTTCAGAATTACCAGGAGATCAGGTATGAAGTACAAAACATCTTAATCAAACAAAGTGAGGAAAGAACATATTCGGGATTCCCCATGACAAGAAAAGGGCGTCTTTTCTCTTTGCTTTTTTCTCGGTTATGGCAAGTGTGGGCCTGAAGGTTTTTTAGAAGGGGAAGAACCTCTAAAATATTCAGGAAATTTTCTTAGTTGAATTGTTTTATTTCAAGACTGAAAATATCATACTCTCGATTTCCAATGTTGAAAAATAATTCCACAACACTCCTCTATTATCATGTTTTGTTATTCGTGGCACTACATACATTTTGCAGCCTCACACAATCCCATCCTACCAGACTTTGCGGCGTTAATTGCCGCATCTTGATCTTCCTGCAAATAATTATTGCTTGTCCTAACCTTCTTTATGATTGTTAATGGTTATTTCCTTCGTCATCTGGCCCTTGCTGCGTTTTTTAAATTACGTTGTTGGTTTCCCATTTCTATGCAAATGGCAATATCCCAACTTATTATAAGTAACTTTGAATTGCAAGTCGTATGCAACCTACATAAGCACGGCACAAGCCTGAACGATAAGTGCGAAATTAAGAACCTTGTCGTGAAGAGAATACATGAAATAATCCAACAAGACGTTATGGAATTGACCGATGGGTCATTTTCCGATCAGGCAATTCCCCAACGTCTGCACCGTTGATACTTAAGGAGTATGCATCTCAATCACCACTTACTCATTCCTAACACCATCAAATAATTTAATAGAGGTGCAATCTACATTGCCATTTGTCCTAATATATATTTATAGATAATGTTCGACTCAATCGGACTCTCGCTATAGAGCACGGTATTCAGCGAGGAGGAACACCTTGCTTCCGTTGTACACGCGTCATTAATTACCCAGTTGAGATGAAAGAGCTGTGATGGCAGTGAATCACAGTACATATGGCGCTATCCATTAACCTAGATGGGTACTTGTTGAGGTTCTTACAGGAAAATGATACGTTACGAAATTACCCTCCAGTTTCAGTAACGTTGCGGAATTCCCAGAGGTGCCCTACAAATACTCTATGAAGTTGACAGTAAAATTTTATCTTCGGGTTCAGCATATAGACTTGCATGTGCTATATATTTACCCTTGTCGAGAAAGACACTCCAGCAACTAAGACTTTGCTACATAAATGCAGCCCCAACTTTGGAATTCGATTGTGTTACAGATTCAAGTTACTGGGAGATAGTGTCATTCTATGCCACTTGACGAGTGCAAATCAATATCGTCAGGTGTATTCGACTAATAGTGGAAAATCGTTAGGAAGACGACAGTCCAATTATATTCCATGGTTTAGGATACAGAATAATGCAGAGTTCAAATCACCTCTAGATTTGGACATTTTACAATAGGCTGAACCTCGGAAACCGATTCATGATGGTTGGTCTACTCTTCTCAAGAGTCAAGTTCAACCATCGAACCCTTTTCAAGTTCAATTAAGGCCTAAGATAGCCGTTTGACCGTTGGGGTGACTTTTCCCTTGGAGGGCTACTTTGGGGTTCCATATCTTCTAAACCCTTTGGGGCTAGATCTCTGAAATTTGTAACGCCATCATATATGAGAAAGGTGATCATGCATGTAGTTCTGCCTCGAAATCCCAATCGCACACGCAATCATGATTGTTATTACTTCAGCCGGAATGCCTCATAGTTCGTACATGGTAGGGATCTTCTGATTCAAAAATCTATGGACGGAATGCAAAAAAAAATTACTTCTTTGTAATTTTGCATGTCAATAGCAGAGTCATTGGCCTTTTCATAGTATTTTTTTAAAAAGATTTTTTCTTTGGGGGGTTCATGCTAAGTTCAAAGGTCAACTTTTTGCGTGTCCATATATAACATTGCGTGGTTTTGATTCAAGCGATTTTTTAAATGCACATTTTGAATTTTTCTCACAGTTTCTTTTGATTCGACACCTTTAGTCAAGGCTCTTGCACGGATAGTTCTAGAGTTACTTGGATATCAACATTGTAGGTTAAAAGGTGACTCTAAATTTTGACCACCCTGTAGCGTCTGACCTATTGACCTGAAATGTTACATTTTCGAGTTTTAGGACGTAATGACCTTCCATTAAAAAAAACTTCCATCAAAATTTGAAATGGTGTGGTTTGCGATTTTTTTGCGGCGTTTTGTCATGGAATGACCCCACTTAGAGAAAAATTATCAGCCTGAGAGGAGGCATCAGATGACCTCATCCGAAATCTTTCAGAGTGACCTTCGTATCAGTAATGCCGCATTCATGCCACAGGTGCACGACACATAATGGAAATTCTCACGGCATGCAATTTGATTTTAAAAATAGAATTGAATAAGCCTCCCCGCTTCCATCTTCCTTCCAGTTCCCGGTGGAGCTGGTTCTGGTATTTCAGCCATGGTTGACGCTGGGGATCGCTGGCCTGACCACCGACGGCTTCCCCTTATTGCTTTTCGAATTGGATTTCTCGTGGGTCTTAAAAGGAAAGAGGGCATTAAATTCCTCCATTACTGCTTCTTTGCATGCATTCTTGCTCTTCTNGTTGACGCTGGGGATCGCTGGCCTGACCACCGACGGCTTCCCCTTATTGCTTTTCGAATTGGATTTCTCGTGGGTCTTAAAAGGAAAGAGGGCATTAAATTCCTCCATTACTGCTTCTTTGCATGCATTCTTGCTCTTCTCGATGTTTTCTTCGGAAGCCTTCGGGGAGATCTCACATACTTTCTAGAAGGCCTTCGTGGAGACCATTCAGGCCTTCGTGATAGCCTTGGAGACCTTCTTCAATGCGTTTCTAGGCAANTCCATTACTGCTTCTTTGCATGCATTCTTGCTCTTCTCGATGTTTTCTTCGGAAGCCTTCGGGGAGATCTCACATACTTTCTAGAAGGCCTTCGTGGAGACCATTCAGGCCTTCGTGATAGCCTTGGAGACCTTCTTCAATGCGTTTCTAGGCAAACCCCAGGATGCTTATTTGGATCAATCATCGGATATTTTTTTGGAAGAAACTTTGGATATTTCATAGACCATGAACCTTTTTTGAACCTTCTTTCTGAACTTCGCATTTTCCGTGGTGTCCAATGAAGGTAAAAGAAGAGCTCGACAATGTGCCCTCTTTTGAAGAATAACAATAATGTGTGCAAGTGATATGTAATAAAAATTGAATTTCCATTGTATATGACTTGTTAATTTAATTAAATTTCGACTCACATAATACTCCAAACAGTATTATGTGAGTCGAAAAACAGGGCTTGAAAGTTACCAGCTTTGCAATTGGAATCTCACTTCTGTTCTTTCAATGCAGTTCGCCTTTTCTCTACAAAATTGAAGGCAACGACTTGGGCAAGCCCTGTCATGTAACAGACCAATCATTTTTTTTTAAATTTAAATACATATTCGGAACAGGAGGATGATGTTACAGGTAATGTCGGATATGGGAAGGAGCACGACGAAGAGCACTGCCATATGTGGCATTGCACTGTTTCAGCCGGCAACCCTTTCTTTCCTGCCATGTGCTGCTTTACATTATCATGAGAATAATGGATCCGCCAGCTACAACGGCTGGGGTGGAACTTAAAACTCCAACTGCTCACATGACTTCCCAAGCGAAGCTGAGCGATGCGCAGGCGCCTAAAGATATATATCGAGGAGGACTGGGATTTGCTAGTGACTATCGGGCTGTTAACAAATTTCAAACTTTATAAAAGGTTGGCTGGTCTTGGCAGGGCATGCTTTCGCATTCAGTATGGCTGCTCAAATGATCCCGCGGTACCTCCTCATTCACTATGCCTATGCGCATCGCAATCCTGCTTTAAACACTATGAATCACTTAGCATGTGAATCGCGGCATTTTGCTAACCTATTCTCAATCGCTCTTTTCTGCCCTTAGCCAAAACTGAAGTGTTAGACCCATATTCATAGTAAAAATAAGTCTTGAAACGAAGAGCAGGGCAGACCGAGAAATTAAAGAAATTCTTCTCACATGGAGAGCCAGGGGGCAGAGGGCGGGAGTGTGGCGACCGCCAACCCATGGCCAAGTGCGCATTCAAAGCCTTTAAATATTAGGTTGTTTCACATGAAATGTCCGATTTTTCTCTATACAGGCAGTCCTCGACTTACGACGCTCCGACTTAGGACACTTTGACTTAGGACGCTCTAAGCCTAGGGCTGAAGGAGTCATTGACATGTAGGCCTGAGGCCTCCCCCGTATTACCGTCATGTGTCGAGGACTCCCTGTACAATATGATGTCTTCAAAAAAATTGAGACTACTTTTTTTGTATTTCAAATTGGGGCACCACGCAGCTGTAGCCACGAGTAACATCGACTTGGCGTTCGGGAAAGGGACTGCTAACCGGCGGACTATTCGGCGGTGGTTCGGAAAATTTCTGATCTGGAGACACGAATCTCGAAAATGACCCCCGAGGAAGGCCTGAATCTGTTGTGAATGAAGAACATTTAAGAGCCATCGTGGAAGCTAACCCACAAACGACAGTTCGGGCTCTTGCAATAGACCTCGGTGTTTCTATTGCAACTGTTTCTCGACACCTGGCTGCAATAGTAAAGGTGAAACAATTGGATAAATGGGTGCCGCACGAATTGACGGACGGCCAGAAACTGCGACGCCTGGAGGTGTGTTCATCGCTGATAGTCAGGAACAACAAAGAGCCATTCTTGGAGCGAATCATTACCTGCGACGAGAAATGGATCCTGTACGATAACCGGAAAAGAAGTGGACGATGGTTGAATGCTGGTGAAGCTCCAAGACATGCACCAAAACCGCCATTGCACCCAAAATAGGTCATGGTGACAGTATGGTGGTCTGCAAAGGGAATCATTACACTATTCTTTTTTTTGCAACCGGGACAATCAATTACAGCAGAATCATATTGTCAGCAAATTGAAATTATGCATTAAAAATTGGCCACCGAACAGCCAATATTGATAAACAGACGAGGACCAATTCTGCTGTGCGACAATGCTCGACCCCACACGTCACGAACCACCGTGGGAAAGTTAACAGAATTGGGCTATGAAATTTTGCAGCATCCACCATACTCACCTGACCTTTCACCAACGGATTATCACCTTTTCCGTCACTTGGAGCTGTTTCTCCGGAATAAAACATTCCGGCTCCGAGAGGCTGTAAGTGGAGCATTTGAGGAGTTTGTTAATTCAAATAATGTAGAACTTTATAGAAATTGAATATTTTCCTTAGTATCCCGTTGGGAGAAGACAATTCAAGCTAATGGAACATATTTTGATTAAATAAAATTTTATTTGTTAAAAATATAGCCTTTTAAATCTCATCTTCAAAATCGGACATTTCATGTGAAACAACTTCATACTTCCGTGCTTTTCCACGGGCTACCTACTACTATGTATGAAGCCTGCAGGTCTTATTGACTCGTGATTATCTTCGGCACCCGATCAGTGAATGGAGCGAAGGAGGCGAATGCGTATGGAGTTGTTGAAAAAAAGATATCACCCCTATTTCATGATGGACGCTTAAAATCCCAGGATTTCCGGCAGCAGGGGGAGGCATCACGGCGAGCGATGCCACCGCTCCCTTCCGATTACAGCGGCAACTCTCGTCTCCTCGTTCTTCCGAGAGATGGCGAGACGAGAGCGAATCTCCGATTTCTCGTGAAAATTGCATCCCCTACCTTTCCTGTGGCCGATTTGGCAATTTTATTTTGAAAGGACACATCCTTGCATGGTGGAGGAAGAGTTCTGTGGAAACCCCAAGTTCATATCTCTAATCGTTTGACCTGTAGAGCTGTCACACACACACAAACAAAGGAAAAAAAAAAACAATTCTTGCTTGGCCTAGCTAGCGGCCAGAATCGCGCACGCTATATGAGAAGTAAAGAGAAGAAAAATAATTTCGTGAAATTGCAGAACCGAAATATTGCACCGCTTCGCGCGCCAGTGACATAAGTCAATGCTCATTTCAGCTGTTGTGCCACTTGGCGTTTTAGCACGTCAATGGACGCATGGTACTCATAAAGCAACAATTAAGTAATATTCCATTTTCTACCAAGAGTTGTAGGTAGTGGATGAAAAAATATTGTTTTCTTAAACGTTTCACAGCGTAGTTTCTGGAGTGTTTGAACATATTGCAATAGGGTCTACTTATAGACCATTTATGTAGCATTCTACTGATATCAATACATTTAAGAATCAATCCGTCATTCTGAAGCAGTTGCGCACAGGGTAACAGAGGTAGCGCTTGAAAAGTGCACTTACCTGTCCCTAACAATAAGTGCTTCAGGTGATGTCCATTCCTTCGCTTATACATGTAGTAGGCGACCTCTTGCATGCTCTAGCTGACATCGCGGCACGGCACCAACTTTTCCAGCGTCATATATTATAGTCTTTACCTAATGCATGAAAATCATGTCACGAATCTTTATTCTGCAGTAGACATCATTAGAAGCTTAATGGATGCTTCATATGGAATCGCTATTGGAATTTTAGCAAACTCTAATGTGAAGTGATTAAGTTAACGGATTTTTTTTGGCCCAGCCTGCAGTATGAAAGCAGTATACTGCTTGGAGCGCACCTTACAATCCCAGCGAGAATGCTCGCCGATAGACTCTGCTACACACCTTTTTGGTGTTAGCGCAAAGATGCGACACGGACATCACTGGAAATGTATATTCTGCATGAGGGCTAGTGGCAAGTCTTAGAAGCATCGACGGCTAGTAGCGTACTAAAGACTATAGTACCAGGGAACTCCGCTTTGAGAAACCGCCGAAGGAACATGACGAGAAAGTGGAAAGAAAAGTCCTCAAAGGTGATGGATTTATGCGAGGGGGATAAAGATACTTAGATTCATAGCGGTCCCCGCCGATCCCCCGTCTATATCTCAAGGCCGAATGGATGGATGAAGTAAAGCGCCTCGAGGCTTTTGTCTCTTTTCCTTCATAAAAGGAAGCGGAACCTGATTGTGAGGCGTTCAAGGTGAACAAAAGGAACCAGGAAGCTGGTCGAGTAGGATCCACCCGTCCTCACGAATGTGGCACGTGCGCGTGAAGGTACCAAGGTCAAGGAGCTTCGGCAGCAGGGGGGGAAGTACTGACTCGGACCGTTGACAATCGCGTCGTGCTCCAGGAGTTCATTGAACCATACCATACGCGGGAAGATCTCATTGGACTTATAAAATGGTACCTTAATGCCAGTATATTTTTTGTCGCCTTCCCAAAGACGCTCGCTACTCGTTTCTTGTTCCTTGTCCCCCCTATCGCTAGTCTCCTCCCCATTTATGTTTCTACTTTCCATCCATATATATGCTAATTGAAAGTAGTCGATTGTGTTATATACCAAAACGAGAGGAGTTCCCCTGACTTTTCCTCTCCTTCAAGTCGCAGCCTTTTTCGAGACGAGCTTCCGGTGAATATCTAGACGGATCACGGAATCGTCGGGAAACTTGACCTTTTCGTATGTCTGTAACAAATATCCAACGTAACATTATGAATCACAATGAAAATCAGATGGAAAAAGGCACACGCGTACAAGGGGGAAGCGACAGTCAATAAGGGAAAACGGGATTGTATTATCACCTTTCGTCGCTGGTTCGCTGGATAACGCTCAGACTGGAATCTCTCGATATGGAAACAGTTTCCTGCGGATCTGGCGGTTTTTTTAAACATCTTCTGTAATCCCTTTAGAGTTCCTAGATTAGTTTAACTTGCACATAAATCATTTTAAATTAGCACGCATGGTGTTAATATTTTTGGGTTACAAATCCATGGTTTCCATAAGTAAATATATGCAATGCATTAGCACTTGCATATTTTGGATACAATGCAATACAACGCAAGGTGGTCAAAAAAATATTCGACCCCAAGGGTATCAATAAAATCGACTTATACCATTGGATGAAATCAGGTTTTTCATCACACATATGAAACTCCATGTGTATATTGCTTCACGACAAAATATATATAAATTTAGTTTGAGAATATACAGCAATCACAGGAAATTATTGAAGTGGCCCTCATCTTGATCAATGCAAATCACAACTCGCCCTCTGAACACATTGACCGCTCTGTTTATTTCCGCTTGATCCAGGAGTTTCTAAGCTTCTTTAACACTCTTGATGAGGTGGTTTTCATAGCAAATGGCCTCAGTATACATGTGTTCACACTATATTTCACTACATGATAAACCACCGGTCAGAAACGTATTTGTCCAAGTATCCCTAACATCGTGCGACCTGACATGTGGCCCCACTCCCCCCCAGATTCATATCACCTCAATTCGGTGGATTATTATGTAAGGAAAGATTGTGTGAACACGCATACTAAGGCTATTCGGTTCAGATGGCAAGTTATGATGTACATTGATCAGGATGGGGAACACTTTTAAAATTTGCTGTAATTGCTGGAGATTTATTGATCATACTAAATTAATACTTTTTTGACATGGAGCAAAAATCTATATAGAGTTTCACCTGTAATAATATTTTATTTCATCCAGTGCTATTGTCAATTTCATCGATATTCTTGAGGTTCAATATTTTTTGGACCACCCTTTATATATTGTCCAGCTGAGAAACAAGCACTTGTAACTTTCACATTTAACTGCTTGCCTTCGAAAAGATAAAAGATTAGAGTCACGCCAATGAACTTTTCCTAGGAAAAGAAGTGAAGCTAGTCCCCTGTTCGATTGCAAGCCCCTTTGAAGTAACTCGTAACTATTGAAATGACCATGATGCGTAATAATTCTACCTTTGTTTATTTCACTTCGTTGCTCCTCAGTATTGACGATTTGCTGCCAGGCGCAAGAAACTCCATGCCTTCGTTCGGGAATTCCTGCTCCATCGAATACACAAGTATTACCCCTAAAATCAGAAGGGTGAAGGTAGCGTTGCGTGGGGATCACTTTACCCGGATTCCTTCTCCACCGCTATGGCTTTTTCAGGTCCCACATCTGGAGGCAGGAGTGTTACATATAGGCCGGACACGTTTTTGAGTCGTCTCGAAACCTAACCACTGGAGGCACGGCAGCCCCCAACCGAGTTACCCACCGACTCTGGCGGTAAATCCAACATAGGTCCCTTCGTCTTAGTTGAAAGGCGACGGAATTGAAAAGCGGAACTTTGCGATGCTTGGAGCCCTCCAATGACATCCATCTCGCACGGCTAAGATAGACGATGGGCTGAATCACGCACACTGGTTTCATTTATTCTTTTTCATGATGAAAATAATTACAGTGAAACATGTGCATTCGGCCACCTTGATATCACGGCCACCTCCTATTTGCGGTCAATAATGCTTAGTCCCAATCTTTAGCTGCTCAGGCTAAATGTTAAAATAACCTATTTTATCAGGCCAACGGCCAAGGATTTGTAGACCCTCTGTGCTGGCCTCTCTTTAATCCGGCCATAACACAGGAAGGAAAGAAGATCTTAGATTCATTACCATCCTATTTTTTATTTCCCTGCCTTGCAGCTTCCTTCATTTTTGCCTTTTCCCCTCCCTTTCGCCTCTTTCCCTCCCCCTTTTTAATCCTTAAATCGACCCGTGGCTTGGTTGAGAAGGTCACGTCTCCGGAATTTCGATAGCAAGAGAACAATTATCAAGGGCGTCGAGCTGCTGCTAGTTCTTCCCCGTATCTTGCTCCTTTCCTGAAAGGCCATCGAGCGCTACGGAGAAGCTGAAGTGTTTTTCGGCAGAGAAGGGGATGTACGAGTCGGCTGAAGCAATCAGGAAGCTCGAAACGTCTCTCCAGGAGCGAGTGTGCGAACGCAAAATGCGTGGCGTCAAACGAACATTCAAGATTTCCTCACACAGAAAGATTGTTTTCCAGCTTTTCCTTGGTGGATATATTGGGTTGGAACACTTGCAACACTTTCTAAAACTATTTCTAAAGACGAGACGAGGCCTTTGACGATCGAGCACGGCTCGAAAATGATGTCGGCCGTTTCTTCGCTTCGCAATCGCCAGAGTTCTGGGCAAAGGGCATCGAGTAGTTACCCGTGCGTTGGGAACATGCATGGACAACAATGGTCATGAAATTGTAGACTGAAATTGCATTTCAATAAAGTTATAAAGTTTTAAAAATTGGCGCGGAGAGTGGCAAGACTTTCTTTCAAACCCAATATTTGGAAAAATCCATTCATATATTCCTGAAAGGTCGACGAAAATTACTTTATGTATCGTACAAAAGTATTTCGAGAGCTAAACGATGTGACCAGACAAGGGTCGCACGAATTTTTGGACTTTGGCTTCGCGATGGTCTCAGAAAGTTGAAATTGAAACCGCGTAATCCCAAGAACAGCGACCACTCCACCGTCCTCGGTTCCGATGAGAGAACTTTAAAAGTACAAACTTTCGAATAATGAAGCGCATGGATGCATCTCGGGTTGGCGCTTTTTCAGGAATGATAATCATTGCGGGCGACTCAGTTCAAACGTTTCGCTTTTTCTTGGGGTTTTGCCTATTTTTTTTATTGGCAACTTTGAAGCGATGAGTTCGCCAAAAAGGTTCAAAAGGTTCGCCCTGAGGTTCAAAAGAGTTTATGATGTCTGTTTTCATGCTGCGATTTCGGAAATTCTCTTTTGATGCTTTGTAAAGAGGAGCCTACATTTAAAAAGATAGTGACATGAGTCACTTTTATAATATTTGTAATATTTTAACGCATCTACTCGAATGAACCCGGTTTCATGGTCGGGCTCCCACGAAATGATAGCTTTCCTTCACAGGCGGAACTGAAACGGATGTGGCGCGGGGATTATCAACACGCGGTACGCCGCATTTTTCTTTCTCGGTTTTAACCTATTCGTCATTTACAACCCGATTGCGTCCGCGATAAAGAAAGGGGATGGTGATGGCGAAGAAAACGACAACACCAGGAAAGAGATAAAAAGGACATGGAAGCAACCGAGCACGAAGAAGCGAAGCTGACGAACGGGTCGAGAAGCAAATGCGAAAAAAATCAGAAACGAAAGAGATGCGGGAAAACGAACACGAACCGCCATCAGAATCTCTCTTCTCACGAATCATTTAAGGTTTTGTCAACGTTCCTGAACGTCCTTGGAAACGTTCTATTGTCTATGTAAATGTCCAAAATGTGAAGCGCTCAAAAGCAGTTCAGCTCCCGTGAATTTATCAACATGAATAGGATATTCCCAACGAGAGTGATTAATAAACATTATTTTTCGGGATTCATTAATTAAATGACGTGACCATGTTCAAAGTGAGAAAAAGTGGTACGCATAGATCATTTCATCCTTTTCTTAATACCAAAAAAATTTAATTTTCTATGAAAGGAACAAGGTCCTATGAGCACAAAACCTACAGCACTTTTTTTAAAATCTTTTTTTGTAGATAGGCTACTTTGCCCTCCGTATCTCGAATCGCTTGGCCCGTTGAGCTGTCACAAACACACAATTGTCGCTCGGCCTGGCTAACGGTCAGGATCGCGCAAGCTACAGGTATGTGTTTAACCTCCGGACCTCGGTTGCGATGCAGTTTCATTTCAAGATGATCCAAAGAAGTAAAGACATTATAGGAAGGGTCTCGTTAGGGGGGGCCCCAACATTGGAAAATCAGCGTGAAAGGGGAGGTATTCGGTATAGGGTGGCCTCGTTCCTCTGAAAGAGCGAACATATCCATGGTGAATTTATTGCCACGGCCGATACGAGGGTGGTTCAAAAATGTTTGACCAAGTAGCAGAGTCATTTGCAAGCAACAAAAATATACACTTTTTCCACATAATCACTGTGGATATCAATGCACTTTTGCCAGCTCTTCTGCAGTGCTCGGAATCCCTGCAAATATGAGTATTATGAACTGCCACCAAGCGCTGAACGGCTGCATCTGATTCTGCTGTGGTGCTGGTTTTAGGTCATCCTGTGTTCATTACTTTGGAGATTGCTTCTGCCATACAGGAATTCATGGTGCCACCTCTCCACTGTGCGCCATGAAGGGGCTTCATCAAACTATACAGCTTCCAATTTCCGCCGGATTTTGTTACCGTTCAGCCCCTTTTTCTTGAGAAACTTCATCACCAAACTTTTCATAGCTGCAATGAATATGCAAAGTGTTATGTTCAAATGTTATTGGTTACGAATCAAAATGTGTTATTTCTGCTGGAAGGTTCTAGAAAGTCTATAAAAGAAAGTTTATTAATGCAAACCAACAAAAATTGTTTTTCTAAACCATTTCTATCACCCTTTTTGTCAAAAATTGTTGAATTACCCTCGTATTTCTGTCCGATCATGGTTGCGCCATGTGCCACCGGCCAATATTTTTATTGCAAAATTTCCTCGCTACTGGTTCCTTACCAGGGCTGCCAGAGGGCAGTGTTGAGCATTTAATAAAATGCCAAGTTTTCAGCAAAAAAATCGCTTTTCGCATATGCCTTGTTGTGATGCATGTAACTAAAATTGTTAACCCTCCTCCTCCAAGGAAGATCTGCACAGGGTTCGCTCTCCTTAGAAGTAAATCCCATGATCTTGCGCACCTCTGACGGGGGAGTTCCTATGTCTGTCGATGCTTCTCATGCGAACGCCCCTAGACTGCGTTCGAAAGCAGGGACTGCGTTCGAAAGCGAAAAGACAATTGACAGGGTCAATTGTCTCTTTGATAAGGTCTTGCCATCCAGGGCGGACCCATTCCTACGGATCTCATTCAAGTGAAAGCAGATATTGGAATCTGTTAAGCGAAGTTCGTTTAACTCCAACAAATTACCTATTCACCTCCTGGCAAGTCATTCGGAGCAGACTTAATAAGCGAAATTCTATCCTATCTGACAGTCAGCATTGTGAATTTTGAGCTATCCAAAAAAAAATTATTTTACTATCATGAAACTCCTGCATTGAGTAAAAGGGAAAGTTTCAGGAAAAATACGTTTCCAAGGTGGAGACATTGGAATAACTGTTCAAAACAAAGCAATTAAAATTATGGTTGAAATTGACAAGCAAAACATGAAATGCAGCATAAAAGTAATGCAGTATAGCTCAATTCAATAAAACTTTTTTTAGCGTAAGCTTCCTTTCCGTCTAACTACTGAGTCACTGAAAATTCCAAATATTGGTGTGCCGTCATTTATAGAGAATATCTTCCTTTCTCCTCACTCTCCGAAAGGCAAACAATCAATAAAGGACCGTAGATAATGGAGCGGTACAGAGGACGCTAAACCGCTGATAATGAAGAGGTATAGAAGACCTTGAGTGCACTTTATCTGAAGGCGGCTAGAATACGAAAATTCATTCCTGTATATTAATATTGAGAGAGGTGACAAAAATTCCCAACAGACACAGGATGGGGGTCAACGCAGAGCTATAGGTCTATGACGCACGAAACGCAAAAGGTTTCTAAACACTTTTTTTTTAAATCGCGCAATATGGTGCTAATTTTATATACTCTGCGGGATTTGCTTATGTGTGACAGATGGTGGTACGTTACATATGCACCCTGGAGGCAAGAAGTAGGCAGAGGTCTTACGTTTGGAGCTAACTGAGACCATGTGTGAGAATATAGTCGAGTTGTAGGACTGGAGGAAAGTGCAGTAGAGTAGTGGTCAATTTCGGAAGATGCAGGACAGTTGCAAGCGTGGACCTAGCCTTTCACGCCGGGGAGAAAAATCTGACTCAAGGAACCCAAACATGCCCTTGGAGTTCCACTTATCATTCTCATTACTCCAACACGCCTCCATCCTCCCGAAGGCCATAGACCATTTTGATTCTATCTACAGCAGGAGTACGCTGAATATGGACTGCTTATCTAATCCAGAAGTCATTTTTGTCATCCTCATGGTTTCGCCCACTACTAGGACCCATTTTCCTGTGATTCGGTCCATCTTTGCGCATCCATCGCAGCCATTTTACTGTATATTCGACTTGCGGTCCACATATGCTTATCTTCTATACACTTATCTTCATCCCTGAGATATCGTATGAGAACTGTGAAGTGTTAGTCGGACAGAGTCGTTCGATTCCCAATCCTCTGTTCTATCAATACGTGACTCTTATTCCAATAAATGGCATGTGGCAACCATGAGAATCTATATTGAAATGAGCATCTGCGGAGAATGGCGTGGGTGGTTCAAGTGAAACCCGGAATTTATTGTACTGTGATACAACAGTGAAAGGTGAAATTATTGAAGTTTCGCTTATATCTTGGAGTAAATGCCTTCTACAAGTTGTGGCAAGAAAAGGATACTGAAACACATTTCAGCACATCGGACACGTATTAATGGCATTTAAATGGCTCAATCAACTCTGCTGTCATTGTCAGGTAAATCATCACTTTAACCCTACCATGACCACGATGCATCATCATGTGTTCATTGTGCTTGCCGCATTTACGGCTCAACTACATGTGAAGAACCAAGTTGTTGAACATGGCAAGTAATGTGTCCTCGGTCATATAACCTATGTACAACTATGTTACGACGCAAATCCACATACTGTATGTAATACGCAGTTTACCGAATCACCTAACCATGAAGGAGAAATCGTGTGAAGTTGAGAGTGGTCTCATAATGATTGTCATGGTATAAAACCTTGCACAAAAATATTATGTGTTAATTGATCAATTAATTAAAAAGTTAATTATTCTATTTCCTTTATGCTACCCTTTTAGTGCTCTCTCTTGGATCGGACTAGGCAGTCTCTTCGATCTCAACGATGCTCTTTACATTTGATTGCTAATTGCATTTTTCTTACTGCTAATTAACAATTATTTATGAGGCAAAGACTTCCAAGCCGTCAAATGGTGTATGTGATATATCAAACGCAAGCTCTCGATGAGTAGATTGCCTTGGAACATATTTTGTCTGCGAAAGATGAGAAATGAAGTAGTAATTTTAATGTGTAGTCACGTTGAACGGAGGGCGAGACTGCCTGTTTTCGTTGGAACTGAAACCATTATCTGTGGTGATAGGCAGAAAGCTTATTTATCGCGGATTCGGTGGTGTAATAGTATGGTGGCATGCGACCGCTATACAGGAGGCCCGAGTTCTAGTCCCGGTCATACCCTACTTTTTTTCGTCCAGTCCCGGCAGCCTCCCCTACCTTCGGTCCTCATGACATATGCCCCAAAGGAAAACCCAACCCCCAAACTTCTTCACGCAGTGATTTTGTTCTTTTGCTGTATACCCTAACTAACTAACCTCAGAGAAAACAGTAAGAAGGCACATCAAGCGAGCCGCATTCCTTCTATGTTGGGCCGAACGAGCGAGAAAGTCGGCCTAATTTGGGGGATGCTGAAGCAGTTGGATTAGAAAAAAATTGTGGCCAAAGGCTGCGACACTTTCCTAAACCAACTGACCCATAATTTCCCAAAGCATGTTGACTTTCTCACTTTTTGGCCTTTGACCAAACTGGAGGAAAAATATTTGAGGTCTACTAACCGTGCCAGCGCTATGAAGGGCCTCACTAGGACAACGAAGAATAGACCAGAAGGGTGTAAGAAAACCTGACTGGAGTACAATGGCAATGCCTGGGAAGGACGTAGCTTAGCTAGCAGACGCAATGGCCCGGGCGGGGCGTCGGACATCCCTGCTCTTGGATGCCCAAGTAAAACAACAATTGCATAAGCACATTAATATGACACACTCATACCTCAACTTTCTCGGCCGAAACATATATTCCTCTAACATATTCATACAGTATTTTCATGTTATATATCTATTGCAACATTCTACAGGTAGTCCACTTCGGAAGTCATCCCAACCCAGAATTCCTTATGTCTGTTGAAAATTTATTACACCCGAAGTGGATCCCGTGTCCACGTGGGTGCGATCTATCTACATAAAAATAGCCAACATCCTCTGTAGGCTTGCAAAAAAAAGGAATATATTAATTTATTATTTAATAAAAAAAGTTACTTCGTTTTTTCCCCCGTATGCTAATTCTTAAGTGCTCTCTCTTGGATCGGAGTACACAGTATCTTGGATCTCAACGATGTCCTTTACATCTGATAACTCATTGAATTTATTTTACTGCTAATTAAAAATTACCCTTAAGGAAAATATTAATACTTACGAAGTGGACCACCTGTCGAACGGTAAATATGATATATCAATCGCAAGCTCTAGATGAGTGGAATGCGTTGGTGCATATTTTACCAGTGAGAAAGATAAGAAAATAAATAGTAATTTTTATGTTAAAAGTGTGGGTTGTAGGCTAGGCACTCATGAGGTGGCGTGCGCGAACACGTTCAACATAAGGGTGGACCCTCTGAACGGAAGGGCGAGAGTTCCCATTACCGTTGGAATAGAAAGTCTTATGCCATTTATTCCCCTCTAAAGAGTAACTCAATCACCTGGATGTTAGACACTTATACTGTTTCACCAGTGCATTTAGGTTTTCCTCATGGAAGCAAACGAACCTCAAAGAAGACAGGATAACACAGATCAAGCGAGCGGTATTCCTTATATGTTTTGCAGGAAGCGCGAAAAAGTGAACCTATTTTGTAGGATGATGGTCAATTGGATTAGAAAATAAACGCTGTCAAAGACCGCTACCCTTACTGACCCAACATTCCACAGAATAGCTTGACTTTCTCACTCTGGTCCTTGATCGAACTCAAGAATAATATGTTTGAGGTCCGCAAAACGTGCCAGCGCCATCAAGGGCCTCACCAGAACAACGAAGACTAAGCCAAATGGGCGTAAGCAAACTTGACTCGAGTACAGTGTGCATGCACGGGAAGGTAGGAGCATAGCTAGCAGACGGAATAACCTGGACGAGACGTCGAACATCCCTGCTCCAGAATGTCCAAGGTAGAACGTAACCATTAGATCGACAAATTAAGAGTATGTATACACTCATACCTCAACTCTTTCGGCTGAAACATACATCCCTGTAACATATTCATACAAGATTTTCATGTGATATATATCTTACAACATTCTGCGGGTAGTCCACTCCCCCATTGGTCGCTACGTTCCGCCAGCCACTGTAAGCGGGTGGAGAAAAAAATCCTCTGATAGCGTATTCGCCTGCGCCAAACAAGAGACTTGATTGCCAACCGAGCTGCCCGCCAAATCCGCGTGTCAGATCGATCCAATTGAGTTCATTCGCATCCCGTGCCTAGCTTAAAATAATCAATATAATCCAAAGCCTAGGTGTTCGAAACTTCAACTACGTGCCTCACTTGAATGCTACAAGACTGAGAATTAGGATACATCCAGTTGAGGGTTCCCTGATGCCGTTCCCTATTATTCATCCAAAGTGTGGCACTTTCAAATTCTAACGTTATCCCTTTACTAATTTATTTTCTCTTACTGCTAATTACAAATTAGACCTGAGTTATTGATGTTTGTTGAAACGTTTTTACCAGCGAAGTGGATCCCGCGGGACGCGGGTGTGGTCTAGTCATCTACAGTATAAAGCATGACACAGATTAAATTGCACCGATTTCAAATTTCCCGCCTAACCTTATACGTAAGCAATCGCTATTTAAACTACCCTCATTGTAAAGCCTAAACATTCAGCTTTTGGTCAATATAAAAAGATTTATGACAGCACTAGTAGTTACTGAATTAATTGCCATGGAACTCGAAGGCAGAAAGAAAATTCTGCACTTTTTTGCTGAAAATCCGTCGACTTCACATTCGGTCATCGCGAAAG
>CAJPEV010002040.1:0-18911 GCA_905338385.1 Darwinula stevensoni
GCGCGGCAAGGAAGGAAAATAAAGAATATGTTTTGTACTGTTGACGTACGTGTACTCTCCTGAGCCCCTCCACCCGGACCCACGGTGTCTTGAGTACCGTGTACCAGACACGAATTAAAAGAGGAAAAGGGAAAGCTCGGTCTCCCGTAACAATATTAATTTTTTTTTTCCCCTAGTTAATATATGAATTTTCAAGGAAATCTTTTATCGTGGCACGAATACAAAACGTACTACTAATTCATGTCGAATGATCCCGTCCCTCGTAATGAATCCTACTCAAAAAATGAAAGGAAAAAAAAGCAAGGAGAAGGAAGAAAGAAATAGAGAAAAAAAAAAAAGAAGTTGAGAGAGAATGAAGGACGATCCCCTTCTCCTTGCTTCGAGTGCGAGTGCCATTTAATTTCTCCATCCATCCATCCGTTTACCCTGAAAATCCCATGGGAAACGAACGAGAGACTTTATACATTTGCAATTTTCAAGTCGTTCTAGTCGGACAGACCCGATTTCGTGCAAATATTCCGGCTGGCGGTGCGGGAGAGCAACGACTGTTCCGAAGCAAGTTTTAACGGTGTATTCACTCCGTCACATCATCAGTTTTGGGCGGGGAAGAGTGCGCAAATCATACTCCTCGTCCCTTCAGCGGAAAGAGAGAGGCTAAAGGTGGAGCAGCAAGTCAAAAAAGCCTTCACCCCGATTCCTGTTGCTTCCGAGCGGTCACGGCTGTCTTGCACAGACGTGACACGAGCGCCGAACCGGGTGAACTCGAATGGAACGGGTGGATCCTCAATGGGACGTTGGGCTTTCTACTGGGAGGTAGATCGAAGTCCATCGCGTGGGAGTTCCAGGGATAGGGTAAACATCCCAGTTTTGGGCCACGCTGGTACGACTCCCATAGGAAGCGGACACCCTGTGCGCACGATGGAAAACACTAGTAATGGGTCCTCGTACGGGAGGATCTTGATAGAATTTTTTAAAACGGCCAGATTAACTAATTATGCTTGAATTAAGCCTCACTGGCCAACAACTGGAGACCGGCCTGAAACCGGGGTGCTTACCCTATCCAGGGGGCACACGGCGCGAAAAAAACACACGGAAATGCGAGATGGGGGTGGGGGGTCCTGCATTTTTTCCTTTCCGCATGGATGGAATTGCTTCTTTCCTGCTTCTCTGTTTCGTCTGTGCGCCCCGAAGGCGATACGTTTCGAGGTGCCGCTCATTCCACACTCGAATCGACTCGATTCGCACGGACGCAGCGAGGATCCTTTCCGATTCTTTGAGGATTTTACCCATACCATCGAAAGGATCTCCATCCGCAGTGTGTCGCACCAAAGAGGCCCGTCCTCACGCAAATGAGGAAATATCCCGATGCATGGTTTTGGAGCTCATAAAGGCGAAATTCTCAGCAGATATGTTGGAAGGTGGAAAGGAAAACGCGGAACGATCGTGAGGGTGAGAGATCTAGACTTTATTGCATTCTGAAGCGCGGGACTCATCGGATGACGAGGTGAATTCATGAATAACCTTTTGGAATCGTGTAAGGGATTTGTTGAAATGAATACGGTTGATATTTTCTGCTTTGTGTGCTTCTCAATATAAATGGAAATGGGAAGAAGGTAGATTGGGGGGGGGGGGGGGGGGGGGGGGGGGGGACATAAATTAGACATATACACCGAGATGCTTCCGTGCCATCTCTGGGCGGTCTTAAGATTTACTTACTGCTCCCGTGATAAGGGGGGGGAAGGTAAGCGAGCTCAGCCGAAGGCGGCGCCTCGAGGGAGGAAAAAGGCCTCAGGATTCCCATTCGATTGTGCAGTTCTAGCCGTCTTCTCTTCGTCGTCTACCAGTCTTCCTCCTCGTGGTTCAGGTAAGTTGTCGCTGTTGGTTTCTTCAAGGTTGACGGCTATTTTGCTGCTTCCTCCGAGAACGAATGATGCCAGTGTTCTCCTGATACCTCCAAGATGCCTTATGAAGTTTCTATGCGGTATTAGTATACTTGCACGAAATACGTGGTGCTGCGGGAAGCTGGTTTCTACAAAAGAGACTGGATCAGCAGGGGAATGGCCTTGGTGAGTAATGGAGCTTGAGTGAAAACGGCGAGGCGACGCCATCTCTTGGGGATCCGAGGAAATGAGCATCTTCGTATCGCCATCTCTGGAGGAGTTGTAGAACTAGGCAGTTTAGCAACGCCATCTCTGGAGTGCTTCAGGAACTGGGCTGCTTGGTATCGCCTTCTCTGGAGGGACCAGAGAAATAGGCAGCTTGACAGCTCCATCCTCCACCACCCACCCATCCACCCAGAGAATTAAACCTAACCAAATCGCCCTGAAGATTTGCCGGGGCCCTATCGTTGTCGGTTGGATGGATCCAGTGGGAATGAGTCCGTGACCTCGGGCTCTCCAACCAATCGGGAATCGATATCGATTTTGCCACATTCATTTTGAAAGTAAACGTTCACCCTGGGTAGACAAGATGTGCTCGAACCGGCTCGAACTCAACTACTGTCCATTCGATCGATCCCGTTTGTGTCCAAAAGGAACGTGAAAAACACGGTGTAATATTATGCGTGGCTACTGGAATTTAACCCTGTTCGTAAGGATTTTGCAACGAAAGAGAACTCACAAGTATGCTCAGAAATTCTAGAAATCGAACGTGAATTTTGGGTAGAATTCAAGAACGTGTCTTCAACAAAGACTTGAAAAAGTTAATCGGAATCCAGCAGCTTATAATCGAACCTCGAGCCATTTCCCGAATTTTTGTTTTGCCCCAGTTTTTGAAAGCTTCCGAATTCTGCATGATTCTGCCTTAGAGCAGGAGAGTAATATTTCTTTTTGAGTGGAATTCGATGAAATAATGGCTTCTATGAGGCAGTCTTTCTGGAGTGGCGCACTCTTTGGCGCACTAAATCAGCATTTTTCCATCTTATTCCAAATCTCAGACATACAAACAGATAGGACAGGAACATAAGTGGTCTCTTTCCTTTCAGAAAAGGAGGCCGGCTGAAAAAGACTGTGCATTCTGGATGATGCAAAACGAGGATAGGGCCAAGTGAAAAGAAGTAAAAAAAGCCTTCACCCCGATTCCTGTTGCTTCCGAGCGGTCACGGCACAGAAGTGACACGAGCGCCGAACCGGGTAAACTCGAATGGAACGGGTGGATCCTTAATGGGACGTTGGGCGGCATTAGTATACTTGCACGAAATACGTGGTGCTACGAGAAGCTGGTTTCTACGAAAGAGACTGGATCAGCAGGGGAATGGCCTTGGTGAGTCCGTGACCTCAGGTTCTCCAAACACTCGGGAATCAGTATAGATTTTGACGTATCCCTTTGAACGTAAACGGTCACACTGGGTGGTTAAGATGTGCTTCAACCCTACTACTGTATTCAATAAGATGTTTATATCTCAAAGAAATGCGAAAAAAGGTATAATATTGTGTACTATAATAATATTATACACTGTTAGGGGAGACAAGCGCGGTTTTTGTGGCGAAAAACATTTTCAAGTTTTCGGACGCTCAGGATCCGTCGTGTTGCCTCTGAATTTACTCTATTGTTACAAGGACCTTTAATGTACAGGCATGATCAAGATGAAACAATTCTCTCTTTTTGGAATATGAAGAAACGGACAACACCCATCAACGTAATTAACAAGGAGAGGGAGACCTCGGTCGTTTCGAAGCGAGATTACTTCCTGTTTTTTTTTTTTTAGTTTCTTGGGCAAAAATATTATTGAACACCTGGCATGAACATTATTTCAATATTATTCTTAATTATTATTGGGTGAGAATTATCAGCTTGATTATCTCCATCTTTTACCGAATAATGAATGGTCTCTTATGATTTGAAAAGTTGTTTCGTACCTGCAATCGCTCGCCAAAAACAAAATAACTTTTTCCAGATATTTCCGGATGCGTCTGAAGCTGCAGTTGCAACCGCCCTCGCGCTCCGACTGAGGTCATCTCGAGGCGAAAAATAATTCCGCGGTTGCGAGAAGCTTCACTTCGGGGGTGGGAAGCGAACGAGAGAAGCTCCGAATCGAACCTTTATTGAAAATGGCAGATGTAAAAGCGTCTCTCCTCTTTTTCCGCAGAAGAGTCAGGCCAGTCTCCGTCGTCGACCAGCCACGCGAACCAAGATGCACGTTGCAGCCGAGATGCATGCAGAAGCGGGAGTAGCGCTTCTCGAAGGACGAGGGATCGTCCTGGAACGGCACAGAACCGTGGGGCATCGCCAGCGCCATTTCTAAAGAGCGCCTCCAGATTTTCGCTCTGGTTTCAAATGGTTTCTTGCCGACGCCATCGAGAGAGGGGAAGGAAAAGGACCGGCGGAGAAATCCCCACGAGGAGTGTTTCCCATCCTTCTTCCGTCGGACGACCGACTGGGCGGATCCGGAGCCATTTCTCGCCTTCGAGGAAGTCTGGGGATCATCCACGAGGCTTTCACTACGTTCATGCTACGGTCCTTCCACATTCTCATTTCTCGATACTTTGCATATTTGTATGCACAAAAATATTAGGACCGTCGACTTCGACTGCGACAATTAAAAGGTTTATCCAAATGAATCGGATTTCGTTCGACGCTCTAACCTCTCCCGAATGCCTATTCTCCAATTTATTTTTCTTTTCAGTGCACAGTTGAGCCGTAGAGCAAAAATCATGATTTTTTTGCGGTGACTGAAACCCGATGAAACGCAGGCTACATGTTACATTCGGCAAACAAATGTGCTCTCTTTCTTTCAAGAGGGGAAGAAGAAAAAAAGACGATGCTCTCTGGACGATACAAAACGAAGGGAGGACCTTCACACCGATTCTTATTTCCGAAAGGTCATTTTTATCCTGCACGTTTGCGACGCGCGAAGTCAAATCGAATGAACGGAGGATATTATATGGGACCATTCCGCAATTTATTGGAAGTCAGAAGTCCATCGCGTGGGACAGTAGCGAGTCTAGAAAATTCCAGTGGGGGGGTGTTGAAATGAAATAATTGCAACTACCCTGCATACATGTCCAAATTAATAAATTTTTGAGAATCGAACCTGAAAAATGGATCCCAAGGGGAGGGGAGGTGTTACGACCTGAAACCCCATCCTCCCTCTGGGCACGCCGCTCACGTGGGATATGCAGGGACATCCAGAGAGCACTCGGCGTGAGAAAAAACGGAAACACGGGAAGGGGATTCAGCATTTTTTCCCCCTCCGGAATCCGTTTTTTTTTCTTCTTTCCCTTCAGGGTGGAAACAATCTTTTTTCTGCTCCTCGGTCTCGTCCTGACGCTCGAAGGCGATAGGTTTCGAGGCGCAGCTCTTTCCGCACTCCAATTAATCGTAAAATTTACACCGTCACGTCATTAATCGCGTTGTGGGAGGGAAGGATTTACTGGATTAAGGGGATTAAACGGCGGGAAATATCGTAGGTTTATAGTACTTTGATGCCAATAAACTCCCAAAAAGTGAGAGCATTTTCGGCTCTCAAAGAATTCAATGAGAAGTGGCATTGATTTTTTTTTTCTTGCTTGTGAAAATAAAATGCTGCTCTAACCTTCGAAATCTTTCATCATTCGCTGCAGATCGACGTCTCGGGGAGGGTTTGATTGAGAATTTCTGCACGGGATTACATCCTCCCGACCAGAAATTGGCAGTTGAAATATCGACTGGGACGCATTTTTTCAGAGCTCAGAAGCTGCGAGGAAAGAGAATGATGTGGATTCTTGGAATCCCATGCGAATACTAGCGAAGAGTGCCACGGAGAACGCATACACACCCCAGAAAAATAAATAAATAAATGAAACAAAAAAAAACTAAGAAAGCAAATACAAAAGAGAATAAATTAATGAAGATAAAAAAGCAGAAAAACAGGACAGAAAATGAATGGAAAAATTGTAAAAAGAAAAAAAGATTCGGGGGGGGGGGCGGGTTCGACCTTTGTCGAACCTTTCGAAATGTCGACCTTTTTTGTAACAATCCCATGATGGAAAAACCGAGATTTTCTAGCTCAGACGCTGAATCACCGTTGGAAAAACACTGATTCCATATTATATAAACGATTCCGACGATGGTACACTTACACGAACAGGAGAAGAAACGTCGAACCTTTTTCTAATAATCAAATAATGAAGAAACCGAGTTTTTCTAGCTCAGACGCTGAATCACCGTTGGAAAAACACTGAATTCCGTGGAGTCAAACGATTCCGACGATGATGCACTTACGCGAACAGGAGACGAAATGTCGAACCTTTTTGTAACAATCCCATGATGGAGAAACCGAGTTTTTCTAGCTCAGACGCAGAATCACCGTTGGAAAAACAATGAATTCCGTGGATTCGAACGATTCCGACAATCCTCGCCACCCGCGAACAGACGAAATGTCTAACCATTTTCTAATAATCCCAGACTGCAGAAACCGAGTTCATCTAACTCAAACGCTGAATCACCGTTGGAAAAACACTAATTCCTTATTATACAAACAATTCCGACGATGTGCAACATCCGCGAACAGAAGACGAAACGTCGAACCTTTTTGTAATAATCCCATAATGAAGAAACCGAGTTTTTCTAGCTCAGACGCTGAATCACCGATGTAAAAACCTTAATTCCATATTATACAAACAATTCCGACGATGGTGCACTTCCGCGAACAGTAAACGAAATGTCGAACCATTTTGTAATAATCCCAGACTACAGAAACCGAGTTTTTCTTGCTCAGACGCTGCATCACCGTTGTAAAAACACTAATTCCATACTATACAAACGATTCGACGATGGTGCACTTCCGCGAACAGGAGACGAAATGTGGAACATTTTGAAATCATCTGATACTGCGAAAACCAAGTTCCTCTAGCTCAGACGCTGAATCACCGTTGGAAAAACACTGAATTCCGAGGATTCGAACGATTCCGACGATGCCCGCCACCCGCGAACAGACGAAATGTCTAACGATTTTGTAATAATCCCAGACTGCAGAAAGCGAGTTCCTCTAGCTCAGACGCTGAATCACCGTTGGAAAAACACTGAATTCCGTAGTCTCGAACGATTCCGACGATGCTCGCCTACATCGAGCAGGATACGAAAATTTCGAACCTTTTTGTAAAAATCCCATAATGGAGAAGCCGAGTTCATCTAGCTCAGACGCTGAATCACCGTTGGAAAAACACTGATTCCATAGTATACAAAATATTCCAACGATGTGCGACACCCGCGAACAGTAGACGAAATGTCGAACCATTTTATAATAATCCCAGACTACAGAAAAAAAAGGTTTTCTTGTTCAGACGCTGCATCACCGCTGTAAAAACACTAATTAAATTTTATACTAACTATTCCGACGATTGTGCACTTCCGCCAACAGGAGACGAAATGTGGAACATTTTGAAATCATCTGATACTGCGAAAACCGAGTTCCTCTAGCTCAGACGCTGAATCACCGTTGGAAAAACACTGAATTCCGTGGATTCGAACGATTCCGACAATGCTCGCCACCCGCGAACAGAGGAAATGTCGAACCAATATGTAATAATCCCAAAATGAAGAAACCGAGTTTTTCTAGCTCAGATGCTGAATCACGTTGGAAAAACATTAAATTCGTAAGATTCGAGCGATTTCGACGATGCTCGAAACCCGCGAACAGGAGACGAAATGTCGACCTTTTTTGTAACAATCCCATGATGGAGAAGCCCAGTTTTTCTAGCTCAGACGCTGAATCACCTTTGGAAAAACACTGAATTCCGTGGATTCGAACGATTCCGACGATTGTGCACTTCCCCGAACAGGAGACGAAATGTGGAACATTTTGAAATCATCTGATACTGCGAAAACCGAATTCCTCTAGCTCAGACGCTGAATCACCGCTGGAAAAACAATGAATTCCATGGATTCGAACGATTCCTACGATGTGCGACACCCGCGAACAGTAGACGAAATGTCGAACCATTTTGTAATAATCCCAGACTGCAGAAAGCGAGTTCATCTAGCTCAGACGCTGAATCACCGTTGGAAAAACACTGATTCCATATTAAACAAACGATTCCGACGATTGTGCACTTACGCGAACAGAAGACGAAACGTCGAACCATTTTATAATAATCCCAGACTACAGAAACCAAGTTTTTCTTGCTCAGACGCTGCATCACCGCTGTAAAAACACTAATTAAATTTTATACTAACGATTCCGACGATTGTGCACTTCCGCCAACAGGAGACGAAATGTGGAACATTTTGAAATCATCTGATACTGCGAAAACCGAGTTCCTCTAGCTCAGACGCTGAATCACCGTTGGAAAAACACTGATTCCATATTAAACAAACGATTCCGACGATTGTGCACTTGCGCGAACAGAAGACGAAACGTCGAACCATTTTGTAATAATCCCAGACTGCAGAAAGCGAGTTCATCTAGCTCAGACGCTGAATCACCGTTGGAAAAACACTGAATTCCGTGGATTCGAACGATTCCGCCGATGCTCGCCTACATCGAGCAGGATACGAAAATTTCGAACCTTTTTGTAATAATCCCATAATGAGGAAACCGTGTTTTTCTAGCTCAGACTCTGCATCACCCCTGTAAAAACACTCATTCCATATTATACAAACGATTCCGACGATTGTGCACTTCCGCGAACAGAAGACGAAACGTCGAAACTTTTTGTAATAATCCCAGACTGCAGAAACCGAGTTTTTCTTGCTCAGACGCTGCATCACCGCTGTAAAAACACTAATTAAATTTTATACTAACGATTCCGACGATTGTGCACTTCCGCCAACAGGAGACGAAATGTGGAACATTTTGAAATCATCTGATACTGCGAAAACCGAGTTCCTCTAGCTTAGACGCTGAATCACCGTTGGAAAAACACTGATTCCATATTAAACAAACGATTCCGACGATTGTGCACTTCGCCGAACAGGACACGAAATGTGGAACATTTTGAAATCATCTGATACTGCGAAAACCGAGTTCCTCTAGCTCAGACGCTGAATCACCGTTGGAAAAACACTGAATTCCGTGGATTCGAACGATTCCGACGATGCTCGCCACCCGCGAACAGAGGAAATGTCTAACCATTTTGTAATAATCCCAGACTGCGAAAACCGAATTCCTCTAGCTCGGACGCTGAATCACCGTTGGAAAAACACTGAATTCCGTGGATTCGAACGATTTCGACGATGCTCGCCTACATCGAGCAGGATACGAAAATTTCGAACCTTTTTGTAATAATCCCATTATGAAGAAACCGAGTTTTTTTTAGCTCAGACGCTGAGCTCGCCACCCGCAAACAGGAGACGAAAAGTTGAATATTTTGAAATCATCTGATACTGTGGAAACCGAGTTCCTCTAGCTCAGACGTTGAATCACCCTTGGTAAAACACTGAATTTATAGTATTCGAGCGATTAGGACGATGCTCGCCACCCGCGAACAAGGGACGAAATGTCGAACTTTTTTTAACAATTTGATTTTGTTGTAACCGAATTCATCTCGCTTAGATTTTAATCACTTTCCTTAACCCCTGAATTGCTTGTCTTGGAACGATTCCGACCACTTTTGTCATCTGCTAACAGAAAATCTTATGAAATTTCAGTTTCCAGTTCTATCTCTGACTTCGAATTTCAAATTGATGGAAACCAATGTGCTGCTATTAGAGTGTTTAAAAAACGCTCACCTACGATGAACTAATGAGTGACTAGGATTTTTCCTATTGAGATGACGCTTTGTTAGAAACAGTCTACTAAGTCTTGTGTTTTTCGTAGGTCTGCATCTTCGGTTTCTTTTGACTCATAGCGTTTCACTATTTTTCCCTCGTGATTCACCATCTGAGCCAGATTAACTTGGTTTTCTTAAAATCGCTTCGTTAACCCTGCTGTCAGACGTAAACTTTCAGAACCTGAAAGACAGCCTACGTGAATTCTGCCAAATAAAAATGGAACGTGTCACACATCCATTGTCGTCTGAGAATTCCTTATCGGTCGTGAAATTACACCACTACATCCTTCCGACTCTCCATATCTCATACCTTGTAATTTTTTGTTCCCTTGGATAATCTCCTGAAATGTCACCATTTCGAGGACACTGATGCCGTCTGTCGAATGTGACGACCGCGCAGGTTAGAAAGTATGTGTTCCAGTTGGTTTTCAAATCACACTGCACATTTTTGAAGTGAATGGAGAGTCAAGGAGATTATTTTGAAGGCGATCACACGATAACCTAAATTTGTCGAATAGTTTACCCATACAATCTGCAGTCTTGGAACTTTACCATCCGTCCTCGCATATTCGGGCGCATTTCAGGATTCTCAAAGACTAATTGCATTCTCTATAGGGAATGGGTTTCGGACCTCTTAAGGAAGAACTTTTATGATTGAGACTGGATAGGCTGTGGAAACTTCCGAAACTGCTTGGGGAGTGGCTTTGGTGTCATGGTCGTCTTCGCGAAGGGATAGGACTGTCATGAATGATATTATGGTTGGCTACAACCACCAGAAGTCCTTGAAATGCAGCTTCCATCTATTCGATTTGAATTCCCACGCGGTCCCAAGTCAGAAACTATGCTCACCAATCGAATTTGCATGATGTCCCTCCTGTCTTTGATGTTTCTTGTGATCAATGCAATTCTGACTAAAGCGGAACAACCTGCAGTGCAGTGCAGTGCAGAGTCGCACGCTTTGAGAGGAAACTCATGGAACTAGTGTATTTAATTGCTACCACCTTTGGATCCTTAAAAAAGCGGCAATTGGAAGCGAGCTGGCTAAAAGTAACAGCTCCATTAGTGTCACTGCAGTTCACAAGAATTGGGGACTGCAATTGTCAACGTTTCATTTACGGATGTTAGGGCACGATTGAGTGCATGAAAGCCATGTGGCACGTCATCCGCTCAGATGCACTCAAAGCAGAGAATAGTGAAGTGGAGCACATGATGCGTGGTATGATAGGTCTTCTGCCATTGAAAGGAAGTGAGGCTAATCTCGTGTATACTCTCACTGGCCAATTTATAGAACAGTTGATTTAAAAGCTTCTTACTAGTTTATTCCTACTAGTTTAATAGCTTGCAGATGGAAATGGGCTAGAAATGTTTAGCGTCCTCTCTTCCATAGGATGAACTTAAAACGTATTATAGGGCCACATATCTCACAGCTCTATTTTGGCAAGACCAGTAAAAATCTACCTCGAAATTCGACCTACACACCGGATGGCTAAAAAAAAACGCGTCCTGTTCATAAAACCGCTTCATAAAACCTTCTGTAGAAAAGACAGATTCGTGAATTGTATATCGTAAAGAAAACCCATTAAAATGTCTTTCCCGGAAGTTTCAAGTCTATATGCTGCATGAATTAAGTGCAAAAGCTCAAACCTCATTAATAAATTGTAGCTTTTCCACCTTCCAGGATCAACGGAAGCGGTATTGAATGTGAACTCCATTTTCCAGAGCCACTGCTCGTAGTCGACCTTTCCATCGAGAAATGAGATGCTTCAGATAACAATGACAAAATCTCTTCCACCCGCTGCTGTAAATCTTGGAGGGTGGCGAATGGTTCACGCCATCCTGCGTGAACAATTCTTGCAAAGAGTTCCATACAAAGCAGATTCAGATCATATGATGGTCGCCCCGGCTCTTTGATGAATGTTGGGGAATTTTCCAAAAGGAAAGCTGGAGTTAAACCAGAAGGATGCGACGGTGCACTGTCCTGAATGAAAACGAAGTCATTCTGAGGAAACATTCTTCGACATTCTAGAAAAAGTGGGCGATGTACATTAGTGCATCAACTTTGTTCCTTTCAGGATTGTTTTTACAGCCTCGTTTTTCCAATCCATGAAAAGCAAAAGGAGATAATCGACTTTCGGGAAATCGGGGCCTCTCATGATACAGCCGGCTTGAGGGAAACCTGTAACTTTCGTTCTCGAATTTACCCGATTATTTTCTCGATTCTGGGGCACTTGTAGAATTTTTCTCATCTTGAAATATCATGCGCTTCCCATAGGCGGGCGAGAAAGTCATAAAGTCTGTCGCTTCTTTCCAATCTTACGTGCATCTGCTACAACATTGGGAATTTGCACTCGACGATAAAGCTTAATTCCCGCATTTAGCAAACGTTGTTGTACTGAGCTCTGTGACGCATCCAAACTGCGAGCTTAACTGCGTCTTCTGAGAATCGTGCGTACCAGATTTTCCTTCTTGCGAGAGAGTATGCTCCTCTACATACTCTTGGTTTGCTTCAGTGTCGACAGTTCGAGGCCTTCCACTCCCTGCTTCACGAGAAGTTGATGCAGTGTTGGTGGCTTTGTTCACAGAGCAAACAGTCCAGGGCTTGTTCGGAAATTCTCTGACGATTCACTTCCTGCTCCAGCCCTTCTCTTCAAAACACACTTTCATCACATAGAGATCTTCTTCTGTCACCCGAAGCATGATAGTGTTCGCGAAGGCAACACCAAAGACTTGGGGTGGATTTTTGAACAGAGAACTATCCGATAATGCTGCTTTATTTCCAGGAAATATCATGTATCTTCCTTAGAATAAGGCTGTTGAAATTACGCTGTTCCGCGTAACACGCGGAACAGCGTAATTTCTCACTAAAGTTTGGATGATTGCTACTTATTCCAACAACCTAGAGACTTCAAACTTTCAGAAAACAATTTTTTGAGTATTTTTTCAGTGGTCTTTAAAAAAATTTCGAACCTAGCTCTTACACAATAGATGTGCCGAGGTGTCAAACAGGACGCTTTTTTTTTGGGGGGGGGGGGGGGCACCCGGTATTATCACGGCAATTAAGAGGAGATGGAAAAGCTCTGCTCCTTTCCGAGCGCTTGTGTGCCTCATGAAATGTTGCTTTTCCCGTAATATATATTAAGTTAACATGAATATGATGGCCGCTTGGATAATCTTATCTATTACATACAGTATCTGCAGTTGTACGTGGATCTCAACTCAATTTAAGGAATTTAAAAAAAAATGGAAAAAATACATAGCCATCATAAAGGAACTTAACAGGATTCAACGGTTTCAGTGCGGAAACCCCATAATTCATGCATACGACTCACCATCGGTCGGGGAACATGGTGCGACGACGCAGACTGCGACTCGCGTGATAACCGAAGCCTCTCCAGCATCCCCGCACTTCCCAAGTCTTTATCCGGTGCAGTCAAACCTCTTCCACGCTGTGATGGATGGCAGTCCCCTCTCACGTTGGCCAGTCGATAAAATCAACTCGTCACTGGAAATCGTCGCTGAAATGCAAATGAAAGTTCTTCCACTTGGTGTTACTCCAATTCAGCTGCACTGCACTTTCCGTCAAAAATGACATGGGGTTGTAAGACAACTGAACATTCTGTGGCGCGAGGCAAGGCAGAAGTGGAAACTGTATCATGGATGCAGATACTCAGGTAGCATTGAAATTGACTTAACCGAAGCCGGAAAATTCGTCAGTTATGCGGAAGCAACATGGTGCACAGCTACTTTCAATATACATTATCCTCCAAAAACTATAGGCACGGCGGTATACGGTAGTTTTCCTGAAAATTGCTGCTATAGTTGAACGAAATGGTGGAACAAGAGATACATATACAGGGTGGGCCAAAAAAAAACCGCCCCAAATTTTAAGCTTCATAGCTTGGGCCCCGTTGGGTCAATATCAATTTGCAAGAAAGCAAAATGAAGTTTGTTTAATTTTCTTTCGAATGATATATAATTTTGGGGGGTTTGCGGGAGAAAATGGCCGCTATCACAGTTTAAAAAGAAGTGATGAAAACATTTCTGAGTTCTTTCCAATGTCGCGCGGCTGCTGTCGCCTGTTTCTCCCGCGCACCCCCTTTTCCCACGCGCCCCTGCGCGATATGTATTGGTTGAGAGATCATGCGATCATGAGGCGAGTAATATGAGACTGTTGTAGATCGTAGAGGGGGGCACATTGAACCATTTTAGGGTCATTAAAAGGGTCGGTGAGCGTGTGAGTGATAAATTCGAGGTTGAGGAAAAGGAACTTGGAGTAAGAGTCCATTTTCAATTTGTTCACTTTTTTTAAAACTGTGATAGCGGCTATTTCTTTGAAGCAAACTCCCCAAAAAGTATATATCATTCGAAAGAAAATTGAACAAGCTTCATTTTGCATTTTAAAAAATTGAAATTGGCCCAACGGGGCCCAAGTTATGAAGCTTCAAATTTGGGGCTTTTTTTTGGCCCACCCTATATATACCATACCACCTTTAAACTCATCGGCATCACTTTTGAGATACTGGATGAATATGGCTGGAAATAGAATTTCCTAATAAATGTGCATTTAAAAACAGGCAGAAAAGGCTTGGATAAAAAATTGCCGAAATATTCGTAACTATCAAGCACAGTGTTACCTAACCTAAGAATCATTGATGAATCACACCTGTATAAGTTCTCACTGTATCCAAAGAAAATTGAGCACTTCTTCGGCAAGCACTGAAGTTTATGCACTTTGCCAAGTTAAGTATAGAAGCTTTGATCACAAAACATACCTGGAGGGCAGTCCAAATAAAGGACGTCCTTTGTCATGCATGCTTGGATGTTATCCACTGACTTCTTAAGCGCAACTAAGCAATAGGAGATGTTGCCCCTTCTCCAGGGTTAGGACAAGAGTGAGAATGTGATCGAGCAAACGAATTTTTTTACTCCGAAGCCACGAGGCCAGTGGTCGGCAACTGAATTTCACAGGTGGCCGAATAGCAAAATGCTGCACGTTTGTGGGCCAACCCTTATCAAATGTCATTAAATGAAAATTTTAATGAATGTCAAACGTCTACGGTCAGACCGTAATGTACGATATCCGGGCCTTTCCGGGCCAGAGGGAGGGCTTCCGTAGACCGGGTCTGGCCCGCTGGCCGCCTGTTGTCGACCACAGCACTTTGTAATGGCAGGCGTAAAGCGTCTGGAAGTACCGTTCGGAGAAAATCGGAGGATTGTGGGTAGAATGCCCGACGACCGAGGCAGGTCTTGTTTCTGACAAGTCGCCAACGCCAGAAACGCTTTTTCCTCGCTAGGTTGCATCGGGCTTTGATCATGGAAGACTGGGATTCGGTGATTTTCAGAGATGAGAACCAATTCCACTTGTTGGAGAGCAACAGAAGGGTTGCGCACGAAAGTGATCGAATGAGGCACGTCTCCCAGAAAGGTTGGAACCAATAGCCTTTGAAAGATGAGAAGTGATGATTTAATTGTGCGTGTTGATGTGGGGAATGGGTTTTTCAAAGTCATGGAAGCAAGGAGCTTTCCACGTTCTGCGTAATTTTCTCATTTCATCGTTCGTGTCCTGAGTTATAGGGGTGAATTCGTCGTCCAAGACGACGATGCCAGCTGTCGCAGAGGTGCAGGAAAATAATGTTCGCACGCCTTCCTGACCTGATATCCGAACCACATCGAGCATCTGCGGATACATCTGGGCACACATCACCCTGACCTCGAAGGACCACCCTGTTTCCACCAATGCCACTCTACAAGCCTTTCTTAAGCGACTTCCTCATGCTTCTTAATTTGATGACTCAAAATACTTGCAAAACCCATTCAAACTTGCAGATACGACAGTAAATGTGAAGGCAGCATGTACAGACATCGTTTGACCTCAATACCTCGTACAATTTCACTGTCAGAAGTATTTTATCCTAAAACTTACTTCAACTCCAAATATTTTAAAGGGGAGTGTATGAGTTTGGTGGCCAAGGAAACAGTGTCTATTTTGTTGTCGATTCCATAACTGACAGTATTTCATGAAAACATTTCCACCCCATTACCTCCCTGGTGCACTTCATAACTTCGAAAAATGAAAGGTTGGTAGGAATCTTGTTTTTGGCAAGAACGTCTCGGGATGAAACGTAAAAGACAAAAAATAAAGAGAAATGGCAGCTCGTAGCCAAATTCGAAAAGTCATCTTCGTTAAACAGGGCACCAACAGTCTCATATTTTTATAGTGAAAATTTCTTGAGAGTTGCAATCAAAATAAGTATGCAATACTTTGGGTCTCTTCTTCCCAAGATAAAGAACAATGAGAGACTTCTCAAATCAACATGGGCCAACGTATTTAAACTTGAATCTCAGGTTAACTTTGGCGAAAACTCACCTTCTGGTTGAAAGATAGCGAGTTGGCCACCGGATGAAAACTTGGCATCCACAAGGCATTGGATGGTATGTGGTATGCTCAAGGGGGTACGCCAGAATCCTGTCAACACCATGCATACATGCCAGATGATTCCAATCAAAACCTCAGACATAAAAAAATCAGACATTGAAATAATGTTTTAGTCTCAAATGTAATGCAAGTGTTAGCAATTTCCTCACTTGAAGTAAAACAGAAAAAAGTCATCACTGGGGTAGTACTGTAGGATGCATTGTCCTCTGCTATCTGGCACGATGCCGACCTTGAAATGTCGAACTAGGTAGCCGAATGGATGGCAACCATACCAGGCATTTGACATTTCCTTATCTACATTTGTAAATGTGTTGGCAGGTCAATCTGAAATTCAACGCCATTGGCATTGTACATCATGCATAGGTATTACTGGTTTTTCACATGTACTTCTCATGTACCTGAACCATCTGAGCAAGAAACCTCAAAATCATTCATTATAATATTTCTCACTACAGTCAAAATGCAACAGACTTCAACTGTATACTGCTCAAGTCCATCTAACCTGGAACTTTCTTCCTGTGGTGAATGTGGCATTTCGTTTATCAAAGAGATTAAACTAACCCTAATTGATTGCTCATTGATGTAGCATTCCTACGAGAGCCGAACTGCATGTCTGCCATTAATTTAAAAATTAATTTAAATAACTTAATTTGCAAACAGGGGTTGACAAAGTGATCTACATATTTGAACATCTCTGTCTCTCTCAAACACCTTCCAACATTTTTCATGGTCAATGGCTGCTCTCCATTGTGAATACAGAAATGCTGTCAATCCTTCTTCCCCAAAAAAACAATATGTGCTTAAGCTGCAGGAATGAAGTCATGCCTTGGCCAACATCCTTCCATTTCTTGCATAATCCCTTCCCCTGTAGGGAAAATTCCAGAAGTAACAATGAAGAAAGAAGCACAAAATGACAAAATCATCATCAGTCAAGTATTCATGACATCTTCCACAAAATTATAAGGGGTTCAGCTGAGATGAGTCTTACAGAATATCTTCTCAGAAAGTTTGCATATTTGGTTCACAAAGAAAAAAGGGATAATGCAAATCTTGAAGACCAAGCCATCATATCAAGAACAATTTGTTGCTTTGGGAATGAGAAGGAATGAATCCATCCCTCCATGGATCACTCATACAGGTGCTTGTCAATGAACCACAAGTTCAATCTCAAGGTAAACATCCTCCACTTTGAAGGCATATGTACATGCTCCATTGAAATTGACATTCATTTTTGCTCTAAACCTGAATTGGTAACTCATGGAATTGTTTTGTCTTTGTAAGTTAGGGTCTGGTCTATGGAGATTTGTGTTCACGAAGATGGATCCATGGAATGTGCCACAATAATATTGCATTAGCTAGGAGGCTTAATACTCCCAAGCCAGCAGGATCTTATTGGATGTGGAAAATAAAATATTTCCCATAAAACATGTAATCACATGTTTAAATTTCTGATGGTGCTTTTCCAACTATACCATATATTACAGGAAGCTGATTTTCCTTAAAGAGGATCACTCATTGCCTTGACCAGTGGGCCACTATGTTACCGACTGGCAATATTAGCTTCATGTGTAATAGGTGAGTGGTTCTACTGTATCACAGGAGGCAGTCATAATGGATAAATATCAACTGCATATAAGATACACACACTGCACTCATGACAATCAGACACACTTTAATTTATTCCTGAGATTGCCCAAGGATCAATTGCAAAAACATGACCATTGAGGGCATCTGGCTCACCTGATGGCATAAAGCATTTAGGTTAAATGCAAGATCAATCTACCTCTATCAATCTACCTTGCAACGTTTGCTTGGCTGCACCTTGATTATGTCATTGTGTGGACTAGTGAATGCACTTAGAGAAACTAAAACTGATAAATGCTGCAGTGTCTCAGAGTTGACTTCTGTGAAAATCTCCTCCTGCATCTCTTACAAGAGTAGGGTGAGGTGGGGCAAAAGTAACAATGGGGTAATTGTAACAATGCTTTATCTTTTTGCAAGTACATCAGATACAATTTCCCTATGTTGTGTCCATAACATGTCAATCATCATCCTTTGATAAAATATATTTTGAGCTTCTCTGTGATTTCCTAAGAATGTGTTTACTTTAATTTTGCACGCCTTGATGAAAAAATTAATAATCCAAATTTTTTATCTTTTGTTGCAATTTCGTATTTCTTCCCAACTCATGAAGTCTTAAATGTAAAACTATTACATTATCTGTCTGATCTTCATATCGACCTCATGATCTCAAATTTTGGACTTTGGCCTTATCTTGTTTAGTTGAATGTTACTTGTTTAGTTGAATGTTACTTTTACCCCATGGAAAGTTGGGTCGTGGGGCAATTGTAACAACGTTGCATGGGGCGAAAGTAACATTGCACATACAATATTTTAAGTGCTCTTAACTTTGGTACATCAGTTTATTTTTAGAAAATATGTATGCTTGACTGAGTAATGTGCATGGGGCTTCTTCCAGGCTTCATAATGGTTCGCACTTACAAAAGGAAAACTGAGAGGGGTGCGGGGAAACGCTACTCCCATGGAGATCTTGTAAGTGCTGTGAATGCCATTAAGAATCATGAAATGAACCGAAAAATAGCATCAAATTATTATGGTGTTCCTGAGAGCACCATCCAGATGCGCCTGAGCACTAGAAGAACCGGACTTGACTCTGCAGTTCCCGGACGGAAGCCTGCTTTATCCAAGGAAGTGAAGGACACCCTGGAATCTGTCTTGAGAAAAATGGGGGAGTGGGGCTATCCTTTGTCAAGAAAAGAGGTCAT
>CAJPEV010002040.1:28355-51856 GCA_905338385.1 Darwinula stevensoni
AGGCTCGACCATTGTGACATTTTTTTGTAAGGCCCAAATCTGGCTGCCACACTTGGCACTAGGAATGTACTTTCTAATGGGCCAGATTCGGCCCAAGTATTGCATCTTACTAGGCCCAGGGATATGGCCGAGGCTCGACCATTGTGACATTTCTCGTATGGCCCATGTCTGGCTGCCACATTGGGCCCATGTTATTTTGCCATGCATATGCCTTACTTGGCCCAGTCATGGTTGGCTACCTGGGATGCTTGTTTCAGTCACCCTCATCTCTCATTCCCAGCTCTCAAAAGGAAATATCATATTTGGCAGTTATATACAATTATCTATGCCTTAATTTTGTTACATTTAAAGGTGGCAACCCTAGTTCAGTTCATCTCTGGATATGAAGAGCACTAATGCCTTCACAATGACAATGAGATTGAGCTTGACCAACTGGTTGGAAGATATACCTGACTGGCTTCAGACTTCTACAACTGAGAGAATAATTTACATCAGACATCATGGCATAAAAGACATGGAAAGACAATAGATAAAAGGCATGGAAAGAATTGTGGCCCCACTGAGACTCCAAAGGATGCAGTTGCTCAGCTACAGCATGTCTGTTTGTAAAAGGAATGCAGAGTAGAAAGTAATGAAAAGACACTGCCTATCGTAAAGGACAACTCAGACTACGAAAATTTTTTATGAAAATGAAAAGTTTACATTTGACACATCCTCATGACTTAACACACGCCTAGGCCTCGGATTACGCTTAACGTTAGCGTCTAAACCAATTCCAAGAGCTCAGGGCTGAATTAAGCTATGCAGAATGATACTCTTACGCCTCAAATATATTGCTATCACGCTTAAGGTTCGAGTTAGGTTCATAAAATTTAGTGGAAAGAGATAGAGGGCATGAGGCTGACAACCGGGTTTCTTTCCCGGGTCGGCGCGCAACACGTGGTGCTCCTCGTCATCCAACCTTTGGAGGGACTGGGAAAACGACCTTTCCGCAGTCGCCGCGGCGGAGGAGGAACACGTGCGAGTGGGTGTTTGCGTTGAGTAGTCTGGAATTTCGGTAAATTTCCGAATTCGGACTTGCTTTAGCTGTTTGCGATTTTCTTTCTACTTTTCCTCTTGCGCCTCATTTCATACGCATGAATGTCGGAATACCCAGTCAAGAGGTACTACTCAGCGGTGACGTATCTCGGGTTCGCCAAACTTCCAGTGCCACGGAAATCCTGTAGAAACCTCATAGGATTTTCCTATCGAGTTTGATAAAAAAAAAATGTTTATTAAGTCGATGTACAAGACCGCGACGTCACCCCTAAAGGCGACCATTCCCTCCCGCAACTCAGAACTCGGAAGAGTGGATGGAGCGGCGCGACACCTGCAAGACATTTCGACCCCCCGAGAGTGCTCCCTGCCCGCATCCCAGGCTGCGCGTCTCCGCCTCCGTGCCTTTAGGTTGTCGTAGTAGGGTTGCCACCACTTCATGATTGCTATGGACATTACATGTTTCAGATGCATTGCCCATATTGCAAGCTTTTGTCATAATATGGACACTACTTCCAGGGCCACCGAAAGTAATTGTGAAGCCTGGGGCAATATTCACGTGAGATCCCCCCACAAGGGCCCCGCTTGAAACACTCAACCAACTCTTCGAAAACCACTCTATTGAACAATGGTTTATCAGCCTGTGTGGGGGTCCTGGGCAAATTGCTCCTGTTCCCCCCCCCCCCCCCCGCTCTCTTTGGGCCTGCCTGCTTTGTACATACTTCGAATTCGTAAAGATCAATAGGCGTGGTCGCGCTAATTACCTTTCTTCAACCCCTTCCCGCCGCAAAATTCAACCTCCTTGTATTCCTCTCTGAGAATCAACAGGAACGAAATTTGGCATACTTCTTCCTCTCTCACCTCAGAATTGCTCCAGAAAATTTGAAGCTCCATCTCCCTGGGGTTGTGAAGAACGCTCAATTTCATTTTTGAAGGATGTGAATTTCATTCCTCTTTTTCTCTCCCCCCCCCCCCCCCCCCCCCCGGGCCCCCCCCCCGGGGGGTTTTTGGGGGAAAAANTCTTTTTCCTCCCCCCCCCCCCCCCCCCCCCCGAGTAGCCACTCCTGGGGGGTTTTCGGGGGAAAGAAACCAACCATAAGAAAAATATTGACTCGTAATGACGAAAAGTGGCTTTCTTGCTGTTTGCAATGCTCCATTTCGCCATTAAAAAAATGAAATAAGCTGTCGTTCAATTAGACTTAGAATGCTTGCTCCGGTATCGTCCCCCAGTGTTGCAGGATACCGTGCCGAAATTAAGCCAGATTCAAAGATGTTCTCAACCTTCGTATTGGCATCTGGATCTTCTGTTTTTTAATTTATGATATATTTTTGTGCTGAGTTCATGAGATGAGTTGAGAATGAAGCTGTGGTTAGCGGTGATTGATCGATGTGGTGTGATATGCAGATGTCTTATCCGGACATCCCTGAATTAACAGGATGGCGCGTACCATGGATTGTAAGCTTCTTGAAGGCATTCACTCCTCAGACCTATTCGAGATGGTTCGAGGAACTCCAGATTGGCCTAACGTTCCACGTCCTACTGAAATGATTCATGAACGTATGAATAGGCCTGCGATTGGCCTAACGTTACACGTCCTCAATCATATGTCTCGAAGACCACGATTCATCCTTATAGGCCAAATTGGCGCCGTAAGTCGAGAATTGAGTTTCTTTTGAAAAGAAAAAGATTGGCCTTGGCGTGACCTGAAGGCAGTCTGTTGGTTGGGCCTAGGCCTAACGTTAGTGAGTCCGGTAGAGAGGCGGGGGAGGTTGAAGAAAGGGAAAGCGATTGAAAATTGGTTTTCACGTTACTTCATTTTATTTTAGATTGGAGTGCTCCTCGAACCCCACGAGGGATGACACAACGATTACAGAAGGGAAAACCTCCTCCCTCCTACGCTCAAGCAAGAGGTAACAGCCCACTTTCCCTTCTTACGCCCTCGTCCAGCAGTCGCCGAGAAGTTGGTAAGAGGCCCTGCACACAGGCTGGGAAGAGCTGCGTTGCTACCACTGCGACCGTGCTCCTCGCAATTGGTCAAGATAGTTAGTGACAGTTAGTGAGTAGTTCTCCGCTAAAGCGGGTAAAGCTATAGTGCACAGCTCCAGCTCGCAATCAGCGTAACCAGATGCGCAGGACCTTCGCAGCCCGTCGCAGTACGCTTCACAATGGAATCGGACGATTCTATCCTGTCTCATCCAAGAAGTAGTTCGTCCTGCATGGCATAACTGCAAGTTATGAAATCCTTGGCTACTTAATTTGGCGGCTCTTTTGGTGGAATGACGGCGGTAGGTGATGCTGATCATCATCATCGATTCTCCACGAACGAAATACGTAGCTCCGGTAAAAAAAAAAAAAAATATATATATATATATATATATATTCAAGAAAGGTCTCGATATCAATTATATTCCTGGAGAAGTTTAGGAAATTTTTGCCCCATACGTTTCCTTCAGCCCTCTGGCGAATTCCTGGTTTCGCTACTGCCAGTGACAAGAATAGACCAACAATGAGTACACCCAACAGAGGCTTGAAATGCACATTGAAGATCCTCCTCTCGGTAAATTCTTACTGCAAGAAGAAAACGTGTTTTTCCAAATTTTCCCACATTCCTCCATATTTAAAGCAAATTTTGGCATTTTAAAGGACTTATGTGTTTGTGCACATTTTAGGACTAATTAGCGCACAAAAATCAGCTCCCAAATAGTAACAGTATCTCTTAGTCCCTGTGCCCTTCCCACTTTGTCCTGTGTCCCCCCCCCACCACACACTTTTTCCCTCCACGCTACGCTTCTGCTCGCATGCCATCCTCGGAGGTCCCAGTAAAGGATGAAAAGGCAGACGCAGCGTCCTCTTCGCCGCCTTCAACTGGGAAAGATCTTGACATCATTTCATTCTAAAACACTGATGAGGAAGCGTTGTGATACAACGTTCTTATCCATTGAACCGCACCAGGGCCGAAAATAAATAATTCCAGCACTTTAAATAGAAAAGAATGGGCGACTGCTTCGCCTTCCCCTACGCTTAATTGAACCTCAACATTTGATTCATTGGAATTGTTGATATCTCTATTACGATATGATAACAAAAACGCGATCAGGGATCAAATCGATTAGACGAATTCGATGAAATATGAATCTCACGTCTCTTCAAATGCCCCCGAATCAATAGTCTTTCATTTTGCAGGGAGCGCAAAGCGAGATGTATATTTTGCACTTCTAGTTACTCCGACTCAGTCGAGGGACTGACATCCTGGAGGCCGGTGCGGATTTCGCCTTTGCTTCCGTTATGCATTCTGGACTACATCTCTGCATGTGGGGTGCTTTTTCGTTGCTGACTTCAGTCAACCCTCGTCTCCCCAATGGCCTTGTCGAAATTGTGAACCACAACGTGCAGAAAAGGAAGGACGGCATCTTCGACGACGGTCAATGGAACAGAGGGTCCTGTGAAACCCGCGGAAAGTGGAACCTACAAGGGAAGACGCTGACGGTCGTCACAAAGGCCAGTCTGCCTTGGATGGCATTCGACAGCGATGGAGTGATGGATGGGATTGATGGAAGGATGTTTCGAGAAGTGGCGAAACGGATGCATTTCTCTTTTCGAGTGGAAATTCCAGACGACTGGTACACCATATACCTTCCGGGCTCGAATGGAACCGCAGACGTGGGAATGGCAGGTCTTTCTGTCCAAACTGTACTCTCCACCAACGAAGGTTCGACTTATCCTTACCGGTTCAGCTGTTTAGCTTTCGTCACGTCCGCACCGAAGCCCATCTCGCCATGGAGATACGTCTTCGATTCGTGGAAACCTGAAGTATGGGCGGCCGTTTCATTGGCTTTCGCAGGTACGACGATGATTCTTTTCCTTTTCGAACGGCCTTTGATGACAATGACTGATGCCATCATGCACACGGGCCGTTCCCTCGTGCTCGATGGTTTCACACAGAAACTTCGAACACCGATGGGAAGAATGTTGTTGGTGATGTGGCGATTGTGTTGTCTCGTCTTCGTCACATTATACACGACAGAGCTGACATCGTTTCACGTGAATCCGCCAATGACGAAAATCCCTCGCAATCTGGACGAACTTGTCAAGTCCGATTACACATTTGGGTCCGTCGATTACAACGTTGGTGTGAGGGAGTGGTTCGAGCAGTCAAATAGTCCCGAACTGGTCGCCATCGGCAAGAAGATGACCTGGTGGCCGCCTAATGACGACTGGGACGAACTGAAACCATTGCCCGGAATCATGAAGGAAAATTTTGCTTTCTTCTTCGACGAAACCACACTTCTGCAGAACGGATACGCGACCAATCCCGCTTACCGAATGGGTCAGGACAGATTCCTTTGTTACACGATCAACTGGAGACTGCAAGAGAATAGTTGTTTGAAGGAGCCTTTCGATTGGTACATTCAAAGCGCTGACGAAGGAGGACTACTCAATAAGTGGTGGAAGGATTCCCAAGTGCAAAATACAGGAAATGTTAGCGGCAAGAAGGAACCAATGACTTCGGCTCTCACAATTCGTGACCTTCAAGGACCGTTCATCATCTTGTTGATTGGGTGTGTCGTTTCTATCATCGTTTTCGTCATGGAAATGTTCATTTTCCACTTCCGTGAGAAATCAATCTAACAATATTGCCATTTGGCGAGTGAGTGACACTTATCCTAAATGGTGGATAATCATTTTGCATTTTTTGTCTTCACTCTACGGAGCGTTGACGTTCACTTCTATGTGTTCATCACCCTTGTAAGCCATGGTATTGCCACATTCATTTCGTACTTCAATTTTTGTTTCTTTCTTTAGGACTGATACAATAATCTATTAGAAGAGGGGGGATCCTGCTTCTTTATTCAAGTTCTTTCGATTCGTCCACGTTTCGGAAGATCTATGTTGTGGGGGCCTGTGTAGATTCAAATGCAAGTACGTAGCGTTCTCACCAAGTACTCATTCTGCCATACTGCTGGAGGACTTGAAATTAACAAACCTGGATGCATTTTCCACACACATTCATGCCTCTGTCGTCATGACTAGGATGTGCAGTCTGCTATTGCATTCGTTCCTGAACGGAAGGATGGAGTGTTTGCTTCTCGTCCTTGGTCTTCATGTAATGTCGTCATTGCAGAGAATGATTTTATCCTCGTCATGCACACGTGTCAATTTCTTCGAACATTTTGGAATTGCGCAGTCGATTCGCACAGGTGACTTCGTGTGTTCGTTGAACGGAATTACCGCATGTCTTGCTTTTTTCTTCGCATGTCGTAATCATCGGTTATTTCTAAACTCTATGCGATTCCTCACAAACGAAATGGAAGGACATAGTTGAAATTATGTCTCCCCAACGGTAAGTCTTCGCTAATTCTTCATCACACTGGGTTTTCATCATTCCGGAGAACATTGATAGCCATCGCAATTATTGGATGTTTTCTTCAATGGAATTAATTTACCCACTCCCTATTTTTATGCTGTGTATACTATTGGTTCGATACAGGTTTTACATCATCGCACCCTGCATATCCTAACTCATTTTGAAAGTTTAAACTCTATAATAAAGGAGCCCCTTTCACTCATTTTCCTCTCGCGAAACTTAAATTCATATGCCTAAGATATATGATTGCAATGCGGCCTTGAGCAAAGAATGGTCAAGAAAATGCTCTGTATAACATATATTAGCTCATTATTAAATTCTTATAATTGTCTCACCGTTAAAGAGGAATCCCCTGTAAAGGGGATAGAGGAGGTAGAGGTTGATGAAGGGTTCCGGACTTCGCTTCTGCTGCTGCTATCATCAGGCACTGGGTTAGGGTCCCTGTTGGTAAATCAGAGCCTTGCTATTTCTACTCGGTTGGAGGCGAGGTGCCTAAGCGCTGGTTGTAGCCGGGCTTGGGTGGATCTGGTTGGGGCCAGATTCTTTTCCTTGCTGGTTGGAGCCAGATGGGACGTACGGAAATAGCAAGGCCGAGATCGGATTGTGGGCGTGCGGAGGGTTGGAGCCCGAGCAACCCCTTCCGGTTTCGTTGTTTAGCCGTGATTGAACAGGTCACGACCTCGCGAAGTGCTGCATCGAGGGGGTGAGAAGAATCATTTCTTGTTCATAGAAGGGTTAAATATTCTCTCATTTTTGTTCATTCACCTTTTAAAGCGAAAGCTCTCAATCTCGATGTTGTGCTGAGTAGGATCCTGTACAGTCTCATTTTGGGTACTTTGTATGATGAAAGCCTAGATTAGAATAAACGAAATCCTGTGTGAAACCCAGTCTGTTGGAATCATTGTCTAACGGCCACTGATTCCGTCCGACCAATACGAACCATCCCAAAGGGACAATTTCTAATATCCTCTTTTTATTTTAATTTCTTGTTTCGCGACGGTCAAGGTAGTTTGCGGGTAGCTATTAAAGAAGAGCGACGTACGAGTAATACTACCGGCCACGCCAGACGACCACGAGTGTTACATTTCCATCGAACTGGAAAAACCTACTACATACCACATTATCTATTCCTTTATGTTGAAAGCCTGGATGAGATCGCCCCTCCTTAACCTTCTCTCTCTCTCGTACAGTCCCAGCACTTCTAAATATTCGTATATTGCAATATATACTCATCGCCAAAAAAAGTCACACCAAGGAATTGAGCGATCTTGATGAAATTTGGTAAACATACTCGTATTTTTGTCATGAAATTGTTGCTACTTTCAAGGTCGTAGGTAAAAATATTCGCAGAGAAAACTTGCCAAACATACCAATTTAAATGGGGTCGGAGGGGTCGTACTTATCCCCCACAACGAACATCTAGAAGGAGTTTATTAACGAAATGCGAAAAAGGAACTTCTACTGATTTTTAGTACAATGAAGCAAAGTTTAAAGGTCATAGGATGAAGCGATGCAATAGTCCAACTAGGGCCTTATCAGCGCCGCATGCAACGGAAGAATAACGCGCGAAGTCCTACAGTCGTGTTAGAAAAGTATCGATCCATCCGGAATATTTAGGACCGTAGATGGGCAGAATGCCTAACGATCCAGAGGGTTTTCTCACGAGTTCCGATTCGACGGGCTGCACCGCCAACACAGAAATAAAAGACGGATACCGGCTGGGAGAGACAGATTGACTCTTTCGACATCGACGCGACATCGACGCACCGGGACGTGGAGACGGAGAAGATCGAGACGAAGCCCATAGGGAGACGATGATCGAAGCCCTTCGAGCCGAGGGAAGGGAAACAGTTCCCGTCTAATGCGCGGAGAAGGGGATTCCGAATCGTAGCGGAAACCACATTAATTGTTTTTTAACGTAAACCTGCTGTTCCGAAAAATCCTCGGAATCAATCACATCGGCTGAAGTGAGTGATGGAGTTTTCCTCGCGTTTTCCGGAAAATTCCAATCCGTGGTCGAAATCGAGTTCCCCTTCACGGAAGTCAATTTCCGTCTCGTTAGGGTTTTCCTCAACTTCCTTCATTATTCATCACGGAGAAGCTTGAAGCACCATCCACTAAAAAAAGAATCCTTCAGTACCTCCTTCAAATCGCATTCGGAAGAGACCGCACCTCCTTCTCGTCCACCTCTCCCCTCTCAAAGAGAGAGCTTGAAGTGAGAGCGAGCGAGTCTCACGCTTCTCATACTTCGATCCAACTGTTGCTCGCCGCCAGCATCCAGGAGATGTAGTTGATGTCGGTGAAGCCGAGGGCGCGTCGAATTTCGGAGCAGTTCCTCTCCCGACGGGAACAGGAAGCGGTGACGCTCTTCGGTTTCCTTGTATCCGATAGGGAAGCGCGCATAAAATTACCTTTCTTCATGAGAATGGAAACTGTGTTTTTCCAAAGCATCCCAATGTCATAACTAAGAGGGATTCCGAGGCTACTGGGAGTCACCTATCGTTCAGAATGTGAACTAAAGGTGTATGGTGGCTTCCCGAAGGGGTCGATGTAGAAAGGTCCGAACCAAGTTATATAGATGCGAAGCATCAGGTAGTGACGACAGCTCAAATAGGCGCCATGTTTAGTCCAAGCCTGGCCTGCCTTCCCATTCTCTCCCTCCCTACAGCCACGAATGTAAACATTTTTGCTTGGAGCAAAGAGGGGGAAAACTCGAAAAATAGGCCTATCGCCTTTCCCCATTGGGACCTCCCCTCTTTCACCTCAAAATGCGTTGATTTTCATGAAAACGTGAATTCCGGTCGTGCCGACAATACTTTTCCTTCTGCCTTACATCATTGCTCTTTCATGCTCCATCAATAGTGGGTTGGTCAGATTTCTGGTCAGGCTGATTCATCTGCCACTCATAAGGGCCTACCAGAAAATAACTGATGGAGTGGCAGATCTGTGCCTAGCCTAGTACTACAGGTGGCAGTTCCATCATCAATTTAATTGGATGAGAGAAGGGGCCATAAAATGCAACTTTTAATGTGACATTCCCTTAAATTTAGTCACAACTCATCACATATCCTTGCTCCATGTGAATTTCCCCTCAATCCCCTGAAGAGTACAGCTTTTTTCATCTTGATTTATATATACGTGGAGGTCGAGAAAACTTGTTGTGTGTTCTGGCAAAAGGTCCCATTCACCTTATGGCAAAAAATCTCATTCACCTTACGGCAAAAAATCTCATTCACCTTACGGCAAAAAATCTCATTCCTCGTAGCTTACATAAGGTTTTTCGACCCTCGTATAAATTCATTTGCCCTCTGAAAAAAATGAGACTCGCTCACAACCGGGTCAAGTCCAGGGCACCAATAAAGTAATGTGTAATGAAACCCCGGGATTTCTGAACGTTCGTCTTGAAAGCAGGGGAGTTCTTCGACTGCGAAGTTCTGAGGACATATCCTTGCTCCATGTGAATTTCCCCTCAATCCCCTCAAGAGCACAGCTTTTTTCATCTTGATTTCAGCTTGAAGGAATCTATCTTCCCTAATTTGGCTGCATTAAAGAATGGAAAATAATATTGATGTTGCTACGGAGACAAAGGGTTTCTTGAACAGCAGACTGTTTTATACAAGAATTAAATCTGACAGCAGCTAGTAGCGGATAAGGTGCATGTAAATTCCTTGACAGTTTGATTTTTAAAGAAGCAATTTTTTCTATACTCCAAAATATATTTGAAAGTGTGATGTGAGGGTGTCTTCAGTTATCAGAGACACTAAGGGGATCCCAATTTCTCATGTCATAGATTTCACCTTCTTGGTAGGATATAAATAGGAGCAACATGCTTTCTAATGAGGAATGTAATGGATGTGCAACAATTAAGTGACCTTAAGACATCTAAATGATGCAATGCATCCATGTAGTTCCTTTCTTTCCTTCCATTCCTGATACTACAAAGAATCCTATGGAGCCCCACACTCAGTATTTTATGGATCGCTTCAGAAGCACTGATGATAATTATCTGTTGCCTCTTCTTCGGGCATTTACACACTTCTTGGGGTACATTTCCCCTTACTCAATAGTTTTCGCCTTCCTCAGAAACATTCTATGGTCCCTCACCTTCTTCAGAAATATTCTATGGTCAATGGCATCAATACTTTATTTTTTCATCATTCAATGTGATCACAATATCATCTACCACAGTGATATTGAAGAAATTCTTCAAATAAAATAAAATCACAAAAGTAACTAGCATCAAGCAACAAAACATTTGGCAAATTATAACGCTACGCTACAGATACTATCCAATCAATTAACTCATATTTAATATTCAATTGACAAAAAAAAATTAATATTAGGAAAACTGCAATGAGCAAGATCAAGAAGGCCTAGGCATGAACAACAAAAGGATTTAAATGCTCAGTGCAATCCAAAAAGAGGAGAAATACTGCAATGCAGATCAACAAGGCCTAGGCCCGAACAAAAAGAGGATTTCAAAGTTCAGTTCAACTCATGGCCTCTATGGCCAGGACCTTCCCATCTAAAATTCAATGCTCGCCAATCACGTCTTTTTCGAATCTACGGGAGACTTAAACAAATGGGGCCCATTTCTGCTCCTGTTCGAGGAGTTAGGGACCGAACACAATGGTATCTCAATGCAAAGTAGGAGGAACGGGACCCTCAGCATGGACTAAAGATGGCTCCATCACAACTTATCATTGTGCCTATGGGTCATCCTTACTTGAGAGCTAGAGCGTCTTCGATTTACCTTGCAGGGCCGGCCCTGCCCTGGTGGGGGGGGTCCGAATTTTGAAACACCGCCTTTCCTATGACCATCCCTGAACCAAATGAGGAAGCCATGCAAAGTTTGATCGGACTGGGATCAGAGGCGTGGCCGTGCATGAAGGACAGACGCAAAAACATTCTGAAACTAGCAGTTTCTAACTAGCAGTGGTACCAGGCGTTGCACAGGTGAATATTGTATGTGTTCCATATTTTCCTGCAATAAATAAGATACCCCGAGGCTGGGCAGGATTTTGGGTCAGGCGACCCTTTGGACCCTATACTATTAATATATATGGAATTATAGTATAGACTAACAGAAGTACCCAGCGTTGCAAGGGTGAATATTGCGAAGGTACCATATTTGTCTGCACCATAGTGCATACATATAGGGACCTCCCCCATGGCGCGAGGTGCTGCATCCTTCCAGGCGCGGCCGCCATCTTAGAACTGTAGTCGCAAGAGGAAGTTCATAGCTGACACATGGAGAGGGGGAAGACGAAAGAGGCCCCGGGCTATATCCCTGGGGGCCTCCGCTCCGGGACCCAACCAATCATGTTATTCATTCCTACGTGTCAGTCCCAAGATGGCGGAAGCACTTGTAATCAATGGACTAAGAAAAAGAATTGAAGATGACGCGCCCATAGGAGTAGTATTGGGAAAACGGCTGCATATTGAAGCCATATTGGTTGGGATCAGGTTAAAGCGGTCCTGTAGTGTGCATTGGCGGAGTAATGGAGCATGTACAGCGGGAACATTTAAGCAACCCTTCTGAATACGGATGCATGCCCTGCCAATACCCGGCAACACCTCCACCATGCACGAAGTGGTCGCCCTTCGTCTCCTTTAGCCTATGCCTACCTTTGAACGTTCACTCGAAGTTCGTTTGACCTATTGCCTTAGACTTGCTGTAAAATGTCGACTGTGACGATGCAAGGACGGCGCAACGCTACGCTTACGTAGGCACAGCAATCTCAGCAAAGGCAGGCCTGGAACTTAGAGACCCACTCAAGATATTGGAGACTCGCCCACTTGAAAGAAGGTTCCGACATGACGTTATCAGCCCTGTGATATACCCCCAGAATTATTAGGCCTCCAGTGCCATAACTACCTGCCATCATGTTCACAACAGTAGGAAACCTGGAATGAGAAATTCTGAAAATCCTATTATAGTGAATGGAGAAGAGCCACCATGGACCTAACTAAAATGGCTTCCAATTCCAGCAAATCCATTCTATTGTGCGCCATCTCCAGTTCTTTTCTTAGCTCAGTGCTTGTAACTCTCGAGGCAGCGAAGGCCTCTCCAGAAACATCTATATGCACTCAACGGTCTGCACGAAATAAGGTACCCCGAGGCAGGGCCGGATTTAGGGGCAGGCGACCCAGGCGACCGCCAGGGACGGAGGGGGGGAAGACGCTCCTCGCCTAGGGGACGCGATTTGATCCAGGGCCGGCCCTGCCCTGGGGGGGGGGGGGTCCGAATTTTGAAACACGGCCTTTCCTATGACCATCCCTGGAACAAATGAGGAAGCCATGGAAAGTTTGATCGGACTGGGATCAGAGGCGTGGCCGTGCAAGGACAGACACACAAACAGTCTGAAATATAATAGTAATAGATAGATAGATTGCAGAATTGGTATTATCCCATCCCAGTTCAACATTCTTGCAAACATCTGTGACGATGGGGACCATGACCGATTGGTTTTCATTCCTGTCAGTCATTTTATTGAACAATTTTACTGAATAATTTCTGACCTTCCCAGAATTTATTTCACATTTGGTTAAATTCGTATGAGTTGCTTGTCATTGAAATAATCCTTGCCTGCCATCAATAATCGTTGACGATTCCCTTACTCAGAATCATCTCCCCTCACTGCGCGATAGGAAAGTGTGTCAAACAATTCCTGGGGGGGAGCTTACACCATGCCAGCGAAACGCTTCTAGTGCTCAATAGGTCAGATGAGGACCAAACCATGCAAAAACATAGGTAGTGAAAGTGAATACATTTTAGCATTGCAGACTTTCTCTCACAGAGAACTGTCTTGAGATTCATGTATGAAACATGCCTTTCTGATTGTGAGTAATGTATTTCTGGCCGTAACATGAACCTTTCTTTCCAGGTTGTGTTCTCACAAAGAATGTAGAAATCAAGATCGTCCACTTCTTACCAAAAGTTTAATTTGATTTGCGACGGCGACTCTCTTCTACGCCAAAAACTTGTGCATGAAAGCAGTCATGGAGGAGATTTCTACAAGTAAGTACTCTTAAATTGTATTTCTCAAGTGGTGGCTAAAGTCTAAGTACATCTACTTAAGTTAAGGTCTGACTGATAGAAGTACTCCCTTTTCAAGCTTAGTTGCAAAGGCCTGAAAACAGGAATCATCCAGAATTTCTGTTGAATTCCTTTGAAAGAGGGCTCTTAATGCTGTATAAATGCAATGCATATGTTTCCTCAGAGGTACCCATGATGCTATTGAGGCTATTAAACTCAAATATATGAATTTCAAAATATGAAACAGGCATATGTAATTTATTACCCTATGACGTAATGACATGAGATTCAGCATTAACATGCACCCTCAAAAAATTCATGCCACAAAAATTAAACAATTGCAATGTGTCTAATATCGACGAGGGAATTGAAATAATATAATATTCAAAAATATATATCAGTGGGTATCGTAGCCAGAGAAGGGGGAAATCGTCCAGAATCCCGAGTCCCCTTCGACGAGGAGCGACAAATAACCCTCTATCCCCTGCTCCCCCTCCGCCTAAGTTCCCATACCTTTTAATAGCCTCTTCCTGGATTTTCCAGTATTGACTTTACTTATCTGGATATGAGTAATGAAGCTCGGCATTGTAGAGGGGAACGAGATAACTGGGAATATCTGTTTCATCCCTCCATCAAGGTGGAGTCACTCTGAGTTTTTTTGAGGACATTTGATTAATACTTGTATTTATTAGATGGGAGTATCGCATCTCTGATGGCTGTTTCGGGTGTGCAAAGACACTGCTCTCGCTTCAAAATCTATGAATTCATGAACCCACTGTTACTTCATTGTGATAATATAAAGGCATTACGTTGAGACCAAAGCCATGATTATTCTGGATTATTCATATTACGTACATTCTAACATAAACTGTCTTCGTCTTATAACAGGAAGAGGAAAGAAGAGGAATGAAAATATGTATGGCAGAGGAAGTGTGACGAGGGCCAAATAGCCAGACGCGGGGGGAAGGGGCATTGCAAAGAAAATTAAACAAAAAATCAAAGGGGAATAACCCTCAACGCGAGCTACTGTTCATGGTGATTGCATATAAGAGGCATGCATAAAGCAATTGATCATGTCTTTGCGAGCTAAAAAATTAATTATAAGCTAAAGTTACGTTGTCATGGTGGCTCAAGCATGCGTGTACCTAGCTGAAATAAGGTTTCCTGCGCAAGTTCAGGCTTCTGCTCACGCTTCAGCGACAGAATGAACTAGAGTACCAGCCCAGGTAAAGATCTGCCATTCCAATAGCCTCTATACCACAGGAATAATCTTCTTCGCCACCTCCTAACCATACAACCTTGAAATAAATCATCGCTATCATTGATACATAATAGGTGAATATGAAAACGCCTCAGTAACTAGACGCTTTTTCGATGATTCGCTTGTCCGCATCGCGTGGAGATGGGAGGTGAGTACGAAGTGCAGGATGCCAAATGTAGTATTTCATGCGTACGCGTAGCAACCCTATCTACGCGGCCGCGAGCACCCGCTCTCTTCCATTGTCTACTTAGGATCCGTCATCCTCGAGGGCTGGAATGGAAGTGGATGTTTCAGTGGAAGACGGGCACTGCGACCCAGGTGGACAGCCCCCGCACGCGCAGCGAGTCGTGTTGTCCTGTTGTTACGGATAAAGTCCCTTCACTTTGAGAAGAGCTAGTTTCTTATCTCTCAAGGACCGATTGTTGTGATTTATGAGTGACTGAGGGGAAAGAGGGCAAGCAATTTAAGCGTCTCAACTAGCCCTGTTGGGCGACAGTTCAGAGATGCCAAATAGGGATATTCTCTCATGCCTCTACACTGACCTGTACTGCGGAAGAGAGAGGACATGAAATGTAGGCGCTGTGGAAATTTCCTCCTTAACATTTCTCAACTTACCTTGTCAGATACATCGGTGCAACATGCACCAATAAAATTGAATTCTCCTGCTTGAAGCATTTTCTTCGTTTCTGGCAACTCTGATTTTTCTCACAAGTCTGACATGAGACCTCAACAAATGATTTATGATCCCCATTCGGGCGTGAAAAGAAAAATTGTCAGAAATCTAATGAATTTGTGACTAATTGGGTCTGAGGAATCGCTGCTGTCAACCTGGTTTGCCGACTAGCTCTTCTCAAAGTGAATGGACTTTACTGCGAACACACAAAATGGAAAAAAGGTGACAGACCGATCGCAATATCTGCCATTTCCCAAATGTACCTATGGGCATGACAAATGAAAATGACCCTATGTAAATCCATTTTAAACTGAAAGTGAAAATGAGGAAGTAACCAGACATGACGAAAAGGAAAGAAAGAGGCGGAGTCATTCAAGCCCCTGGAAAGATGAGAGAAGTTGCAGATATTCATGAAATAATTGCAGATTCAGATTATGAGTGCATTAATAATGGATGACTGCTGAGTAATTGGTCGATGAAATGTGTCCTTAATTTTCACGTTTTCATTGCCATTCTTCAAGAAAAAGTTTATTCGAATTCTGTAGACGCATTTATTGATCAAGTATTATACTGGAATGAAGTGGTGAAAGATTCTTTGGAAAAAGTTGAAGCAAAGCGGATATGGAAATAGGGCGTATGTGCATCGGCATTTTCTGCCTGCATCCTAGCAATGTGAGTTAAAGAAATTCATTAAAATCCTATGTTCAGTTATAAAGAGGTATAAGATACCATTTTACTGATAGTTAATTTTTGACCAGCTTCAGATTAACTATGAGAAGTTTTTATCGTTCATCTTGAACTACATCTTTTTCACATGCGCCCTTTTTCTAGAGAACTGCTCAATTGGACTTGGTAAGAGAGTAGATGCGTCGGTTTGTCCTGGCGGTTATTTCCAAACAGTACAGTCGACTGTTGTGGGCTCATTTCTAGGCAGTTTATGTACTCTTCTCTTTAATTCGATATTCGTCCTTCTTTATTATTATTATTTACAGGTTACCAGCGTCTTGCTCCTGAAAACTGGGAAACTGTACCAGACGCAGATGAAACATTGCAAGGCACCTGGAGCATCCCACATATTGCTAGCAGGCGTAGGTTTAATCCCATGAAAATGGGACAGCAGCATGTCACTCTGGAGTTAGGAAGTTATCTACCTTCGTCCTATGACGAGAATGAAAAGAATCATTCGAAAAAAAGGAAATTCAAAGTCTGCATCGTTTCAGTCGTGTTGCTATTTACAGTCTTCGTCCTTAGCGCACTCCTACTTCAGTTGTACAGAGAGAGTCAAACAATAGGAGGTAGTGATGTCAATACGAGCCAAGAAAATCAGATTCCTGAGTCATCGAAAAAAGAAGCCATTCTTCTAGATCCCCTGCATTGGGAAATAACTCATCCGCACTTGAATATTCCGGAGTTATCCAAAGTAACACCGTCCAAAAACGAGGATATTTTAGAGCTAACTGTGACAGAACCAGAAAGTGGGTCTCAGTCACCAAGCGAAAAGGAAGATGAACATGTGGTTCAAGCGAAAGAGGATGACGCAGAAGCAGAAACGGAGAAAGACTTGGTTTCAACAATTGAAGCCACTTCAGATTTCTCAGCACCCACCAATCATACTGATTCAGATGTCTCTAATAAGAAAATGCTAATGGAGGATGTGCAAAAACTGTTGCAAAGATAGCAGGTATGCATAGAGGATGCATCTACCAATAAAACAGAGGCAGAAGAAACATTCAGGATTGAGGCGGAGAAAGCTGAATACTGGCAGGCGGAGGCGGTAAGGACTGAATCAGCGGCTGCCCAGGCTGTGGCACTTTTACTCCAGGATGCGGCTGCTGCCTGGCGCGACACAGCGGAAAAGTGGGAAGCTGTGATGAATGAATGCCATAAAGCGCTTGTGGAGTCCGACACAGATGTGAAGATGGAGGCAGGCCTGGAAAACCGTTTGAATGAACTTGTCTCAAGGGCCAACTATGTGACGCGATTTTGGATTGAGGCGCTGGATTCGAAGAGTGCGGCACAGTCAAAGATGAATAAGGCAGCGGATGAGGAAAAACGTCAGTAAGCCCATCGTAGACGCAACATACCTAGGTAGATACCTCATTTGCTCGTTGACTGGAAAATGCAGTACGAAATACTGAAGGACTTTGATTCAGAGACATGGTAAATGTACCTGGACTAGACAAGCCAATGGAAAACGCCCCGCAGCCGTACGCCGATAAGAAGGGTCGGCCGCCATCGCTCGTGGTGTCAAGCCGCCCAAAAAACGCATAACTTTCCGGTTCATGACGTCACACTCCACTGTGAGTTTTGACGCTCTCCACGAAGATCGGGTAGGCCTAGGCCAACCCGACTCTTCAATGACAAAGAATGGTAGTTTGAAATTTGATTAAAGCTACCTTTTCCTTCTTTGAAGAGTAGAACTCGTCCTTGGTTTCATTGCACTTAATAATGTGAGGGTGGAATATCAGTTTCCCATGCAGTTAGGCCCAGGGTCTACATGGGCCAAAGAAAAATCCGTCACACCAAAGGTTGGGCCCTGATAAAGGGCTAATTGCTATGGAGCACTACTCATTATTGTAAGACTTGATACCCGACCCAGTCAGCGGTTTTTCATAGCATCCGAATCCTGAACACTTTGGCCAAGACTACCTGCCGTGCACCTCAGTGATTACCATGCCTCATCGTCTCGTTGACGCCATCAGTAATGGCCGTCAGCCCTTAAAATCAGCGTGAGATCTTCGACTGCCATATCGAGTCTAGGTACATTTACCATGTTTGCTTTGAATATTAAATAATGGAGAAATAATGAAGAGCAAAACGGAGAAACGAGGAAATGGAAATGGCAATGAATGAAGATAACTAATACTTTCCTCAAATTCATGAGGAATTTGAGAAATTCCTCATGAGACGATAAAGTCACGTTCTACTATGAATTGTTAAAAACAAAGCGCACAACCCATTCTCGTTTACTCAGGTATTAAACATTGTGTTGATGTTTTGGACGTGGTCTTTTATTTCAACATCAGGGGAGCCAAACAACAAATTTTCGTGCAACAAATTGCACGAAACGATCATAAAACAATTTGCATGTTTTACCACAAATAATATCCTGAAGGTATTTTGCCCAAATATAAATGTTTTGAACTACACCTTAGAACAGTAGCAATAGAAATTGCGAATTTTCATTTTCATTGAAGGACATGTAAAACTTTTATGAATTTCAGGAATTGACTTTCAAAAAAGTGTCCAGTATTTTCAATTCAAAAGCACTCAGAACACGACATTCACTGTAGAGGTGCCATCGTTGCCAGGGTATCAGTCTTATCGAGGTCCAGGCTCAGGTCTTCATCTTAACGTTTTGCAAGCGTCATACTCTTGAGAAAGTTAAATACAACTGTTCGTGGGAAAATACAGGTTCAGGATGTTACAGTTCAATTCGTTCGAACGTTTGCCCCTGATTCTCTTTGAAAGTCAGCCTAAAACAACATGGATTGGGAACTGTCGCTGTTTCATCGGGAGAGGCATCATCGGGTCCGACGAAGCCGAGTCACTTGGTGGAAGCAACACTCTTTCTCCTTTAGCTTCGCCAGTCAACACCTTCAAGTTCAAGTACCTCTATGTCCAAAAATGTAAATATTCGCACAATTAAGATTCGAACTCCGTTAGGCAGCCCAAGCTTACCATTTAGGTTTCTGATGAGCATGCAGATTATACTACGCTTTAATGTCAATTTATTTGGAGCATACCCAGCGGGAGTGAGGCTGTTGATGAACTCTTGTGTAATTATTTTCCTTTTTATCCTTCTAGACCACACTGTCGATGTTATAATATGTCTTTTCGCATGCTCTAGCCTGCATATTTACTTAAAATGTTCGAACTTTTCAAGATCCTACTTCGGGTTATGTCAGGTCGGGCGGAAATGCAACACTTAATTTCAAATGTTATCGTTCCTATTGTTTGAGATTATGGAAGCTCTGCGTCATTACTGGAATCTTATTTACGGATGTAATCTGAGTGGAGGAAAATACTAAATTGGGTGACCATGAATATAAATAAAGAATCATGAATTTGAGACGGTCATAGGGCAGTTGGTGACACTCGAGACTGGAATCTGCATGGCTCTTTCTCCTCCAATATATTTTCTCCTGTCAGTCGGCAATTAATAACCTCCTAATTTTTCATAGTAACTAGGAATGATGTATGCTCTCGGATTGAATAATTCCCCTTCATAGGAGCACTTCCATAGGGTTCATGTGGTGGCACATTTTCCATGGGTGGTTTTGTGGATGACTTGATGAGGCAGATCTTCTAGAACAAGGGTTTTAAAGCAGGGGTGCGGCCATGGGTGCGTGGTGGACGCAAGGGGTGCGTAGGGAGATAAAGGTGAAGACCACTGCTCTAGAAGTAGCGCGTTATTTGTTTACCAATACTCAGGGAAGGTCATGAACTTAATCCGAAAATGGCATAGAGGAACTTCCCTATGTCCACATTATAGTTTTATGAACCTGTTTAAGCATGACCTTCTGAGCATACCTAGTTGATTCCCATCTTACTGTACAGTACTTTAAATGAAGTTGAGAATCCCAAAAATCCATGTCATGATTCTCCAGGGAAAGCATTAGCAGAACTCATGTCTCGGGTGAGGGATCCGGAGAGGGCAACGCAAGAATGACTAGCATTATGAATTTCCGCACCAATATTGACCTCGGCCTTCTCCAGAGTTAAATCTCCTGACTTATGTATTGACATTGCCCAACTTAGAATATGTTTGAACCCTCTTCTCGACATAGCATATCTACCAGGGTACGAAATAAATGCGTGCGTCTTCATGTTTCCCTTGAATTTCGATGAGGGTGAATTGTTCTCGCTCGAGGGGGTACAGATAACCGCAACAAGAATGAAAAAGGAGGTCAGGGGACTTCCATACGAGAAGCGTTTAGAAGTGCTGGGACAGTACTTGCTCGAGAGAAGGTTAAGGAGGGCTATCTCATCCAGGCTTTCAAGATAATTAAAGGAATAGATAATGTCGAGTGTGGTAGGTTCTTCCAGCTCGATGGCAGCAAGAGAACAAGAGTTAACCGACTCCAATTGCGTAAACCGCAGTTGCGGCTCAGGTTAAAACAGGACATTTTTACTTGTAGAGTGGTGAACGTGTGGAATGCGTTAGACAACAATGTGGTGGTTGCCCCTTCCGTGACATTTTAAAGAAGAAACAAGATGCTTTTATTGGCAGACTAGAAGTGGGGCAATGTTGACTCAAAGACTAGGCAGTAAGCAATTAGGATTTGCTTTTTAAAAAATACATTAAAAATACAAAAATATTTAGCTTTAAGAGGAGTAGGCCTATCCTAGAATTAAGGAACGCTCGACCTCGACAAATGGTACCCAAATGTGTGTTACTGTCTCTTATACTGCTAATACACCTTGAACCTACGTATGCATGAAAATGAGTATGAAAAGAGGAGGGTACTAAATGTCTTTATTTGACTGAAGAACCATGAAAGGTTATGTGTTATTTATGTAACTGTCCGCATTTTGGCCCAAGCCCGAAGGTGTCTGCGTTGCAGCTGCTGCAACATGGCTGTGTTGTTAGAGAATATTGGGTGAATAATTCAAGAACACCCAACAAAACTTAATTCCATGGGATGTGAACAGATAAACTCATCACCCCAGACGATCTGAATAATGGTTTTTGTAAACTCGATTTTCCTACTTTGACAGAAGTAGAATTCATTGGTGAAAACGTTGAACCCTCTAATTGGATACTGCGTTAATTTTCACTGCACTTTTGAGAACTAAGGTATTGTGCTTTCTTCACATGTCCTCTACATATTTCTAGTACGCATTCCGAAAATCGCTTTGGATATCCATTGAACACCCACAACCACCCACTCACCCAAAAACACACACAAGCAATGGGATCGAATGCGAATCGAGAATTATCCATGCGTGTATTGAGGATTGGGAAATCGAGCAGAGAAGGAATTTGACTGAAAATAAATATTCAAGAGCAAAGGTAGGAAACCAATACCTCCAAGATCAAGAAATTCTGACAAGACACATAAATATATGAGGGGAGCAGATAGAAATTGGTGCCACGCCCGCCCCTGCAGCATAATTTAAATGTTATAACTAAGAAAAGGGGATGCCGCAATTCCACTCCATAGAATACATTTTTATATTACCAATATGGCACTTGACGAATGAAAGGACTTCCTTCGCCTTACCACATAATAGAAGATACGAGCTATGTGATCAATACTCCTATATGCGTTATACCCTATTCAAAGACTTGTGGTGTAACTCCTTGTATTCAAAACTGCTACAAATATAATAAGTATATTTAGTTCAAGACGAATCTGAAAGCAAATTTTCCATAGACTAGGCTAAAAAACCCAATCCCACCATAATTAAAATATATGATCCAAAAAAACATTCTGACTACATTGAATGCGTGGGTATTATAATGATTTCACCGCTGGATAGGGGTTGGATGCATGATTTTAATCCTCCACTGCGGAATTCATTGCATTATCTTGCTCTTTCCTTGCATACGCGACCAAATCTAGATAGAAGTATAATTCTTCTGCTGAGATCGTCCCCTTTGAATCTCCATAGTCATTCTCCACACTATCAGTATTTGATTCGTTGAAGTCCCTCTCCTTAGTAAAAGTGAGTGCTGGAGTAGGTGACGTTTCGGTACTGAAAGTTATGGTTTCCACAGAGGCCATTGACGCCTGACGTGAGCTACATAGGACAAACATAAACGTTACGAAAGCAACCGATATCAGAATTGCAATGAGAACAACAACTGTCCCCAAGACACGACACAGTGTTGTTGGGGCCTTTGAAGTTCTTAGAAGCAGCATATCATCTTCCTCTTCTTCATTTTCCGATGTTCTCTCGCATGGCGCCTCCTGCTTCCCCTTAATGATATATTTCTCGGAGTTATAGTTTGTAATCAACCTCGGTCTATCCCTTGCTGTCCCATCGATTTCTGAAACTTCTCTACACCAAGTGTCGCAGTCTTTCGCCACATCAAATCGATGCGTTTCGGCATTGGCATCCAACAGTCTAAGATATTGCGCCTCCTGCGAGACAAGGACCTTTGGAAGGAGTTCTGGACGAAACCTATTCACTAATTCCACCGTGTACATTTTCCTTCCCTCCTTGTCATGCTGAAGCCACGCCATGGCTGCTTCGTAGATTTTATTCTTGCTTGCAACTTGCTGGCCATCCAATGCCAAGACCTCCAGCAACTGTGCGATCGGTAGACCCAGGAAACAGTCCGTCATAGAAACTGCAGATAAGTTTTTCCTAATGAAACTCAATGTCGCCTTTTTAGCTTCTGTCCCTTCGGGAGAATAAAGATTTTGGGCGGCATTTTGTATCGTCATATCCTGCACAGCAGACAGCACTTGGAGGACAGAATCCATTTTAAAACAATCGCTCACAGCCCAATTGGGGCATCTACCTTCTTGGGACTTTGATGAAATGAGAATACTGTTACTCCAAAATTGGAATATATATTATAGCCATGATCCGGAACTCCAACCTGTTTTTCCAATATTGAATTGAAGAACACGATCATAATCAAGAACACGATACTGTTACTCCAAAAGCGTCCCACTTTAGAATATGGGAAGCATATACAATGTTTCCTATAATGTTGGTGCTGATATGAGTGAGGACAAAAGGCTAGGATATTTTCATCCTTGCTCAGTCACGAGTGGATTGAGATAACAATAAACCTATAGATGTCATTAAATGTTTCTCGAATTACTTCTAATATATATAGACGATGGTGACTCACTGACTGACTGACGCTAATTCTAACCATGTTCTAGACATGATGAGAGGCTGAAACTTGATACACACACAGCTGTTAGATAGCTGACTCCAGAAAAATTCAACTTTGGGGGTAAGTGCCCTGGGGCTCATTCCAGGGGGTCTCATTTTGTAAGCCTAGGTCTAACCCTCAGACGGACGCTTAGGCCTAAGCCATTCTCAGGCTCCCCTTGCCTTCAACAAAACGGAAGGAACGTGAGTAGCTGATGGGTTGTGGATTCCAGAGAAAGTCTAACTTCGAATGCCCAACTTTGGGGGTCCATGCCCTGGGGGCACGTT
>CAJPEV010002041.1:0-51836 GCA_905338385.1 Darwinula stevensoni
GCACACTCGGGTTTGCGAGCACAGACGAGTCATTGGGGGCGTATTCACTTGTTCCATTGCAATCTGCCCTTGACAAATTCCAGATGGGAGCCCTTCGTAGTGTCATTTCGCCTCATGTCTGAAAGAAAGAAATCTCCTTTCTTGTGTTTGCATAAAAATATCACAAGAAAAAATGTAGGGGAACGGGAACATTTGTTGCGGTTCTCAGCATTCCCTCAGGGAAGCGTACGACAAGGACAAGCTCCCCGACACCAAGGAAGAATTTACGGAGGGGATTTCGCAATCGTCCTAGTTTTCTTTCCGAGAGGATGGGGGAAGCTCGGACGAATGAGAAAAAATATGGTACGAGTTGGTGCTCCGCCTTGTAGCGAGCGATTTCATGCGCAGCATCACTGCCTCCTTGGAGCAGCGCCTGACGGATCTCAGGGACCGTGGGAGGGAGAAGAGATCGGCAGAAGGAGAGAGCGAGAAGAGAGGGAACGAAGAAGTACCGAGGGAGAAGGAGGAGGAGGAAAGTGGGAGGGGAGGCAGGGCGATGTAGGAAGAGTGTAAGAGAGAACGCAGAGACGAGGAAGGAGAATCTTTTCAGGATCCCAGTCTCCACCGTCTGCGTTCTCCACCTGCCGTCCCTGTGCGCGATCCACGTTCCAGAGGCTGTGACGCTTCCAGATGTTCCCTCCCGGCCACAGTGGGTCTTTCACCCGTACCACCGACCGTAAGGAAGCCCTGACTGTTTCATCAGCTCGGTTCAATGTATCCGTTTTCTGTGATTCCAGTCGATGGAGTATCTTCTCTCTTGTGGCTTTTCTTGTCGTTTTTGCTTCGACATTCTTGTTTCTACTTTTTCTCTGAACGAGTACCATTAAACTTGTATCTCTTGTATCACCCACGGTCACTCGGGGAGACTGGACACCTCGCTGCCCCGTCCGGCCTCAGCCTTTAACGTTCCCATTCTGGAACTCACTCGAGAGGGGCATCCTTATCTCAAGACTGTGATAATTGATGGAAAGGTCTGTTTCGTTTTTGTCTGGTTTGAAAGAAAGAGTTTGTGTTGTCTCTATTCGGCTGTGCTGCTGTTGCCCCTTCTTCACCTTCACCGGTTCTTTAACGTATCCCCCTTCTGATTGCACGCACCGACCCAAGAGGTGAGGCCACTTCTGGAAGGAATCAGCATCTGCTTTGGGTGTCCTCTGCAGCTCTGAATGAACACCCTTGAACAGATCTTGGATGCGACACAAGTCTTTGTGCAGCCAGTCGTTCAACAAGATAAGGAAACAGTCAGAAGTCACATTGGGCTAGATTTGGGCTATGGCTCCCATAGCTCGAAAGTAGTCCCTTGGGACTTCTGGCTGTTTCATTATCTCGTGGAATAGTTGGCTGGACCAACCTTCAGTCACATCCAACATCTGTCCAAAGCTGTTCCTTCAGAACTGCAGAGGATACTCAAAGCAGATGCTGACACCTTCCAGAAGAGGCTTCACCGCTTTGGTCGGTGTGTGCAATCACAGGGTGGATACTTTGAAGGGTTGCAGTATTATCATTTTGGAACTACCACGTATGCCGTAAGTAAAATCATAGTTTCAAGAACTTTTTGAATACCCTTTGTAATTTTTTTTGCTCTCCCTGAGTTCACTCTTTGTTGGTTGAGTTTTCCTTTCTGGAATGGAAATTCAAAACCCCAGCTGGGTCAAAGTCTTTTCCTCAGGCCATTTCTGACATAATCTCCGGTAGAACTGATCCTTACTTCATCACGGCTGGTTTCATATATCTTTCTGTGAACTGAGTCTGTGGACAACAACCATGGACGAAGGCGCAGCAGCAGTCGGTTGCGTGATGTGACCCGATGATGCCCACGATGGGCAGTTCTCCTTTCATGCAATGTGTGACATTCACGTATTTTTCGATTGCTTCTGACAGCGTGCTGGTGATAGATCCTGGAAGCAAGTCTATGCCGTCCTTCGAACGTACCTGCTATACTTCCAAAAAGAAAGAAGAGAGTGATCCCAGGTCGGCACCATTGCAATCTTCCCTAGACGAATTCCTGATGGGAGCCCTTCGTACTGTCATTTCGCCTGCTGTCTGAAAAAATGAAATCTCCTTTCTTGTTCTTGCACAAAAATGTCACCATAGAATATATACAGTATTTTATATAGGCACCACATCTGGCACACCAATTAGCACTCTTTTAAGGTAGGTCCTTGAGGAAAAAAAAAAAGAAGATGGATTGAACTTCGTGAATACCCCTCGTAAAACGAAAACTCATCTCTCGTTATGCGGTGGCATGGAGTGAGGACACATACTTGTGGTCGCAAACTCCACCGGTGGCAAATGATGCCATCAGCGAAAAGCATGTCAAGGATTCCATTAGCGACCCACTCCTCTAAGTGGGAAACCACCTAAAGAACTCGAAAACCGACTCGCATCGCATCCCCCACTTTCTCCGTTTCTCCCTTCGGAGCGCTGGTATCGAGTCCGGGCAAGGAGTGTGGACCCTGTGGCGCGTGGACCCCGTCCGCCCAGCGAGCGACCTCCCAGTCGAGGGACGAAGAACGAATGGATGCATCCAGCCTCCCGAGCCTGTAACACGTGTTTTTTTCATTCTCGATTGGCGATCTTTCAATTCCTTAACGCTTTTCGCTTGCGGTGCTTGTTAGTTCGCCATTAATTTCGACAAGATAATGAATTAAAATTCGCCATCCTTCATGGATGATAATTAGGCTATTTCCCCACAATGGGCACGCCCATTATGAACTATTTATTCTTCATGCTCCGATTTCGCCGCAGGTACTAAGTACTCTTATCCGTAATTAAGGCGCTCGCTACCCTTCTTTAATCGAGAAAGGATACCGAGGCCAACGCATCGTTCCCAGTAAAATGACGTCAACCTAAATCCACAAAATGACAAGACCCCAGGATTAAAAAAAATTGCGAACTATCGGATCGACACAGTCACTTCCACTTGGAACCGATAAGAATTATCCGGTTATTTTTTTCTGTGCCTACTTACCTCCAATTATCATTATCTATATAATTATCTACTAAATGCTACGGTTGATTTCAAAGCGGCATTTCAGTCGCAGTCGGTTGGAACCACGACTGGACCTTGAAGGGACTGAGATTTTAAAATCATTTTCCAGTTCCAGTTTTTCTTCGAGTGTTGCAGTCAATTTTGAAGGCCTACAAATTACAAGCGATTTAACGGCGCTCGAGCGGGTTCAGAGGAGGGCAAATTGAATGATTAAGGTCTGCAGTGCAGTATCGAAGCGATTGGGAGAGCTGGAGCCGTTCGGGAGAAACCAGACGAGAGGGGGATTTCATCCATGAAATCATAAAAGGAATGGGCGAGGTAGAGCTTGGGGGATTTTCCCGATTCGATGGCAGCGGCAGAACTTCTTTTAGGATGGTGGATGCGTGGGATGCGATGCGAGCGAGGGGGCATCGAAGGTGCGGCGGGTGACGAAACCTCGATGTGACGAGTGCGATGACCTTAGGTGACCTCGAATGACCTTTGCTGCACTCTCCGAGGAATTCGAATGAACTCGGTGAGGGGAAAAGGGAATGCAAGGGCATGATGCTCCAAAACGTAAAATGAATTGCTTGGGGGAGACGCGCCACCGAGTGACATTGCAGTCTGTGGCCTTGACCTAGAAGGCTACGCGTATCTCGTGCGGAATCTGGATCTTTCCCCGTGTGATGGTCAGGTCAAGAAAGCGTCGATCGGGAAGTGCAGCGGGCGGCATGGTGGCATATCGAATGTGCAGTGAGCATGAATGCTTTGGGCAGTTCTGCACCAGTCGGTCCGAAATCGACTGATTCTCGTGTTTTCTGAAGCGGAGGTTTCGCTTGAAGGCAGTGAAGGTCAGGGCCTGTTAGCGTTGCCAGATGAGAGGGGAAAGCTCAATCCGAAGGTGGTTTGAGGTCAAATTTGATGCGATTAAGTTCATGCTATTAAATGGGCTCGAATTCGATTACTTCCTTTTTTAAGTAACACTTTCCGATTTCCTTTAAGGAAATAAGTTCGCTTTTAGAGTATTGGAAGGGAATGCCATGCAGTGATTGAAGTGTCCTTGAGAAAACATGACAGGCACTCTCTTCACGCTCACAGATAAGAGCCCATCCGGCTCTGCCAGTGAAAGAGGTTCAGCCGTGAAATGGGATCCGGCGTCATTGCTGTCTTTTTTTTTTTTTACACGGTGTTGGTCATACCTTGACGGAGGCGTAACAATTTGTCGAGAATTTTCTTATTGGCAAACCACTGCTGCCTCGCTTCGAGACAAATTAATCTTTTAAAATCGTATAAATTACATGAAATTAAATTGCTTGACGGTGGGGACCAGGTTGGGCTGGGCCTTTCCTTAGTCTTTCTATGCGTCGCTCGCAGGGGGCCTCTCCGTCCTGGTGAAACCAACAAAATTGCTATTGCACATCATATTAAGCCTTTCAGACCTGAATTAAGATCGCTATCGGGAATAATATCCTTTTTTTGCATTTTTGATCTCTTTCTTGATTGTATAAGGGTAGCCCAAATGAAAGTGGGACTGCTGTCGGTTTGACAAATGGACTAATGGTATCGGTGTGGTAGGTTTACAGTATAAAGAGTGATACATAAGGAACATAATGGCTATACATAGTTGCCATGAAGGCTGATACAGGCGTCCCAGCGGTCCACGAGATGATGAATACCCTGGGTGAAGAACCTCCGGGATTGTCTGTGGAACCATTCTTCAACGGCGACCCGAACCTCATTATTGTCTGCGAATTGTCGTCCTTTAAGAGCTTTCTTGAGTGGACCAAAGACATGGTAGTCGCAAGGTGAGAGGTCAGGGCTATACGGGGGATGTTAGAGGACTTCCCATCGAAATCGCCCCACGCCCGAAGAAGGCTCGTTCGTCCATGAGAGCTGGAAAGGTTATGCTTACATTCTTCTTCGACGCCGATGGCCCGTTGCTATTGGATTGGCTGGAGACAGGCACTACAGTTAATGCAACAAGATACTGCGCCACCTTACACAAACTGAAAACAGCAATCAAGAATCGTCGATGTGGCATGTTGTCAAAAGGGGTTATTCTGTTGCATGACAATGCCCGCCCTCATGTGGCTACTGCGTGCAAAGATTTGTTGCAGCGATTTCGATGGGAAGTCCTCGAACATCCCCCGTATAGCCCTGACCTCTCACCTTGCGACTACCATGTCTTTGGTCCACTCAAGAAAGCTCTTAAAGGACGGCAATTCGCAGACAATAATGAGGTCCGGGTCGCCGTTGAAGAATGGTTCCACAGCCAATCCCGGAGGTTCTTCACCCAGGGTATTCATCATCTCGTGGACCGCTGGGACGNGTTCCCGCGGTACCTGCTCCATTACTCGGCCAATGCTCACCGCAGGCCCGCTTTAGCCTAGACCCAACCAATATGGCTTCAAAATGCACCCGTTTTTCCTATGCTACTCCTATGGGCGCGCCATCTCCAGTTCTATTTCTTAGCTCAGTGGGTCTGCCCAGTCCTGTAGCACATGATGAATTTACAGCGTTTACTGTGCAAAACGACGCCCATGCGCCGTAAGGAAAAATTTGGTGATATATATATATAATCTTATTTAAATCTCCCATTTATGTAGTCTTGAGGAAGTATTGTAAAGTTAAGCCGAAAATTTAGCATCAGCGGTTAAACGGAGGGGAAAAGGGTCCGGCCTCTCTCCGCTGACAGGACAAGCTGTCTAAGAAGACAACTGATAACAAATGAGAAAAGGGTCTTCAAGCAACAAGGACTTATCATTTAGTTGTAGTTAAGAAAGAAAGGAATTTCACAAACGCTTAATAGGAGGTGTTGAGAACTTGAGAAGAGTCACCGTTAGGTTGCGTCGGCAGAAAAGTTCGAAACTTGATAGAACTTGAAAAAGATTCCACTGCCACCGAAGACGGCGTGAGCAGGCTTGATAGGGACGAAAAGCATACACGAACCACAGACAGTAAGGGACTGACGGCTTCAGATTGCCCTTGCCGGCACAGGTAGGACGATCACAGACAGCACTAACTGACGGGAGACGTTGGGCGGCGTGACCGGAAATGGGGAGGGCACACCCCCAAACACAATAGAGGCCTTCGTGGTAAAAACCCCGACATGGGTATAGCCCATGCAGGACCGCGGGCACACTACCACCCCACGGTGGTAGTGACTGTACGTGGTACGACTCTACTTTCAACATATTCGAATTTTTATATTTTTACTTGTATGGTAGGAGCATGCTTGTTTAGAAAGACAAACAGTCGATTTTTGTTCTGTTTCTTGGTCGAACTGGCAGATCCAACTCTGTTGGGTCGGGTCGAAATCCAGGAACGATCGAAAAAGTTAGGGAACTGGTGGCCAGAGAGCGTCGATTGAGTCTGAAAATAATGGAGGATAAACTGAGCATAAGTGGGGAGACGATTCATCAAATTTCGCATGACTATTTGGGAAAGCGGAAGGTCTGTGCGAAGTTCGTTCCGCACAGTCTCACGGACGAGCAAAAGGAGCGCATAGTCGCCACTTGTGAAGATTTCATCCATACTTGTGAGAGTAACCCCGACTTTCTCGATCGTGTCGTTACCGGAGACGACGACCGGTACGACCCTGTAACCAAAAGACAGAGCATGGAATAGCGAACGAAGAACTCGCTGAGGCCAAAAAAGCTGCGCTTGCAAAATTCGAAAATCAAAACATTGTACATCACTTCGTTTGACAAACTTGGTGTTATCCACAAGAAATTCGCGCCCGAAGGACAGAGAGCGAATAGCGAATTCCACGTTCAAGTTCAAGACCGGTTGTCGAAGCGGATCGCTCGAGTGAGGCCGCACTTTCGAGCGGCAGGAAGCCGGTTCCATGCGCCTGCTCGTTCCGCCCCGACTGCGAAGCGCTTCCCCGGCGAAAGGCCGGGGGATCTCCGGTGGAGATGGAACCACCCACCGCACTCTCCCGATCTCGCTCCGGCCGACTTCTTCCTATTTCCTAAACTAAATAATGCACTCAAAGGCAAACGATTCGAGGATATCGATGGCATCAAACAGAATGTGACAGCCGAACTAAGCGCGATTTCTTCATATGCTTTTGAGAAGCGTTTTTCAAAGCTTTTAGAAAGGAGTAAGGAGTGTGTTGAGGCCAGAGGATATTACTTTGAAGGCGATTCAAACAACTTTTCTTGTATCTTAGTCTATCAGTTTTTATGGGTCGAGTCTCGGAACTTCATTGTCGCGCCTCGTATTGTCTCCCGACATTCCGTTCGATCTTCGTTAATTAACGAAAATATATCTGGCAATGCGCACATATTTCTTTTTTTACTCGATCTAATATTAACTGTTAAAGAATGTGTTCCTTCATGACCGTAATATTGTCCTTGTTTCCTCAGCTTTTTTGTATTAAAATTGAAACACATTAAATATTAACTCTCATATTACACCGGAGCTGGCTCGTCCTCGCCTCCGTAATTATCCGCATCAGATTCATCTTCTTGCGGCAAATCAGATTCAAAATATATCAATTACGAGCGGAGGTCCATCCGTCTCCATTCCAGGTAATCTGCCAGACGCCTCGATAGTCCCAATAACCCCAATAATCCACTTACCCTGGGCCTCGCAACCTCTTGGTCCGTCCCTGCATCAGGTACTAATCCAAAAAGGGGTTACTGTTCTTGGGTTATGATTTGAGCCCACGAAGCACAATTGAGAGAATCGACGATTCTGAAAACAGCAATCAAGAATCGTCGATGTGGCATGTTGTCAAAAGGGGTTATTCTGTTGCATGACAATGCCCGCCCTCATGTGGCTACTGCGTGCAAAGATTTGTTGCAGCGATTTCGATGGGAAGTCCTCGAACATCCCCCGTATAGCCCTGACCTCTCACCTTGCGACTACCATGTCTTTGGTCCACTCAAGAAAGCTCTTAAAGGACGGCAATTCGCAGACAATAATGAGGTCCGGGTCGCAAAAGGGGTTATTCTGTTGCATGACAATGCCCGCCCTCATGTGGCTACTGCGTGCAAAGATTTGTTGCAGCGATTTCGATGGGAAGTCCTCGAACATCCCCCGTATAGCCCTGACCTCTCACCTTGCGACTACCATGTCTTTGGTCCACTCAAGAAAGCTCTTAAAGGACGGCAATTCGCAGACAATAATGAGGTCCGGGTCGCCGTTGAAGAATGGTTCCACAGCCAATCCCGGAGGTTCTTCACCCAGGGTATTCATCATCTCGTGGACCGCTGGGACGCCTGTATCAACCTTCAAGGCAACTATGCATAGCCATTATGTTCCTCATGTATCACTCTTTATCCTGTAAACCTACCACACCGATACCATTAAACTATTTGTCAAACCGACAGCAGTCCCACTTTCATTTGGGCTACCCTTATATATAAGCACGAAAGGTCGGTGGATATGTTTCAAGCTATGCAATGCAAGCTAAGTCACTCCACCACAATCCCCCATCTTTTCATAAGTGAATGCATGAAATGTATGAAATGCATGAATGTATGAATGAGTGAGCAACTGACTGAATGTGCGAGCAAAAGGAAGCGTGAATGGCATGAGTGAATGTCGCGTAGCCGCACAAATTTTTCCTTATTCTAGCTGTACAAAACTTGATGTCTGACCCACATAATCTCCCTATAATCTTTACTGCTAAATAAAGATATACAAATAAATTAAAATTCAAAGAAAAAAATAATAAAATGAAATTTTAAAAAATAAACAAAATATAAAAAAATAAAAAAATGAAAAAAAACTATAAAACAAGAAAAACCACCCCCACAATGACCATGCCGACTGATATTTCTTCTACCTCCCTCAGCAACCCATGGCCTGACAACACCACCTGGTGGCTGGCCGCGGACCCACCCAACCCCAAGACCTCCACTCCACCTTCCAACCCTAAGACCTGGACTCCAACCACTTCTGAAGAACAACCATCTCTCTGTTACCCAGAATTGTATATACCACCTCCTCCCATCTTGTATCCTCTTTCTGTAAAGGGCATGCTGTATAATAAATGGTCATTGAACAAAAAATGCGAAAAAAATGGATATATTTGTGCTCGGTGCTTCTTAAAAGCAAATGGACAGTATGAATTCAAGCCACTTTCATACAAAGGATTTAGAAGGATGCCTTGATGCGATCCACTTTTGAATCTTCCCCCCAGACAATCAACATTATTCCACAAGTGCTCCCAATCTGCTGCACTCAACTGGTAAACACCTGACTTTGCTTTTCCAGTTAGGTGCGTTTCTTCTAGATCTGAAGGGTCCCCTCCCAATGCATTGGCAAGTGTCTCTTTGGACACTGCATTTCTCTGCTTTATGGTCGGCGCTTCGTTTTCAAATTGTGGAAGCTCTTCAATATTATCGGAAACTGATGAACATTCCGCCTCTCTTCCTAAACTTTGATACGATTTTGGAATGTTTACTGTCTGCATATTCGTATCTAGACCATGCTAGTAATTTTTATTTTCCCTACAGAAGAGTATGTTATACTACCTATCTCTGTGAAGCGAGACTTCGCTATTTGTCCCATGACATTAGTTTGTTTGCGCAAGAGAATTTCTTCTTTTCATTTTTTTACTTCGACCCCACATTTTTCTTTGAACAACTTCCCAGAGTAAATGCCATGTAGATCTTCACTTTTGATTTGACTTTGTGCGCAAGAATTGGTTCTAGGCCATGAAATATTTTTTTTTCCTTTTGGTATTTTTTTCATTCCTTTGACGTTGATCCATGTGATGAAGTACTTTTGGCATTCTCTTTTTTTTGTTTTAAAGCATTGCATTTATATATACATAAATACTCTTTAAATGAAAAAGCAAGTAATAAATGAAATGAAAATATGAATTTATTTATATGATATTCATATTTTAATTTTTATTTATTTCTGCTACAGCGTATTTCTGCTACTACTCCTGGAATCCGCTTCTGCCTAGTGACTGTTCTAGCCTATGGCTTTCCTTTTGTTTGATTTTAAGTTTTCTATTTCCTTCAAGTATTTTTCTTCGCAATCGTTTTTCCGTTTTTATTTATTTATTGCTGATTTTGTTTGGGGTCTCCTTTTTGCCATGCATAGGATTTCCAACTGTACAATTAATTATCTTTTCATCATTTTCGTTTCGTATGTTATGATTCTTTTTTCAAGTGTTATTTTTTTTCATTTGTTAATATTTTTCCTTTCATATATTTTTATGATTTTTTTCCTGCATGGATTTTCCTCCTGTATAATTATTTGTATTTTTTCTAATTATTTTCTTTTCGTTCATTGTTACATATTGGCATGCAACCCCATTCGTTTTTGCAACAATATTTTGCTTTTTCGTATTAATTCCTTTTCCATTAGTTGTTTTATTCAGGACAGCATGAAATTTTTTTTACGTTTCAAATTCCTTTAGAATACCGTGCTGATATCAGTCCATGAAGAAATGAATAAACTGTTATTCCAGAAAATGTGTTCACACTGTCATTTCAAGCACCCCTGATTACCTTCAGAGTACCATCCCATTCCAGATGAATCCATAACACATATGATGACTCAACGAATCATGGAGCTTCCACTTAAAAACTTTTCAGATTTTTGAATAAGAGAGAGGATAATGAGAGAGAGAGAGAGAAAAAAAAACTATCGATAATGAGAGAGAGAGAGAGAGAAAAAAAAAACTATCAGCCCCAATATCTCCTTGGCACGCGTTGGACCCTGCAGTGGACATCTTTCCCCCTGAGGAGTACTCCGCCAACTGTAGTCTCGCACATATCTAGATGATGGAGAAACTGGCGATCATGCCCCACAAAGCCGTTATTGTGTTCACAACCCTTGCAGAAATTGCTCCCCTTTTGGCTGAATCCCTTCATCATCTTTTCCTTCTGACTGCAGAGGCCATGAGTTGTTTCAACTGGTTGGTCGTCACTACCTGGTCCTGGAATCAGTGGCGTAGCCAGGTTTTCGTCAATGGGGAGGCTAACGGGGGGCTAACTTCACCTCGTCGGGGTGGGGCAGACGCATTTCGACCAGAGTTGGGGGGGGGTTGAACCAAACTTGGGGGGGGGGGCTGAAGCCCCCCAGCCCCCTCGCAAAGCCACTGCCTGGAATGCAGGACAATTACTCGCAACATGTTAACATGAGCGTCAAGGCTAACGGGAGTTACCTGCCATCTATCCCGTTAGGTAGGTACTGCAGCTTAGTGTATAGGGTACAGAGCGCGGCGACGTGGTGTTGCATAGTCTGGGAAATGGGCGGGGCCTCTGAGAGATCGGGTACCCGCTTCAGCTCTTGGTGCTGGGGAGGGGGCTAGCTTCAGCTTCGGACCTCGTGAGCACGTGGCACCGCCCACATGGCGCGCTTCTTGACCCCCCGGACCGTCATGTTGTGACGTCATCGTGACGTAGGGGGGGATAGTCCGTTCCGACATGTGCCAGTCTCTTTCGTATGGAAAATAGCAACTTTGTGAGCTTATACAATGAGAAATAAATTAAGATAATTGGGAATGTTGAGATCCAATCGATGACTTCCATTGTTGCATCATGTAATTCGGTAGTACCACCACGGAATATGTATAAGGCGCAGTCGTTGACAATGTGCTCCACGGTTCCAATTTCGCCACATTCACACAGTAGCGTTGACTGAAATAGCTTGCTGTGATACACACTTTGGGCTGTGATGAATAAAAATGCGTGCTTAAAATTTTTAAAATTGTAATTGCTATTAAATACTGCTAACAATATTTAAAACTTATTTAACAAAAGAAAAGCTCCTTAGGGATTGAGAGCCAAGGGCACTGCGCCACTTGTTTGAGCTGATGAGTGTACCACCTAGTGCGCATGCGTCATTCATGCACATGCGAGGGCTTCTTACATAGTTTCCACTGTACGTGCGTGAACATGTTTCTACTAAAGCGTATGGTTATGAATGCATTTCTTTACAATTGACTCTTCTGAAAACAAGCTGAAAAAGACTAGTGTGTGTGTGCGTGCATGTTTGCGTGTGACTATGTTGTTTCAGTGGAAAAATGTAAATTCACTATCCGGTAGTTTCCTCTATCCTTTGTGCATTATTCAATTACCCATTTGCATTTTGGATTTCCCATCGGCTAATATTGGTGCAACAGAGATTAGTAAGTATATTTTATTGTGTACTGTTAGCCATAGCCAAATGTGAATCTTATATATTAATTTCAATAAGGAAACCAGGGATGCTTAAGACTGGGGTCGGGAACCTATGGCCCATGAGCCAAATTTGCCTCACGTGTCATGGCTAAAAATTATGGTTGCTCATATTTCTCACTTATCAAAGAATGCATATGTTTGTTGTCAACTTCAGGGAAAATTCTGTTTCGAAAATCTGACCTCATTCGAAAGACTTTTTTCCTCTCATATTCATATCACATCACCTCATGAACTTGAAGGTTATAACATCCGAGATCGGGTGAGAATCACGCTGTAAGCCTCATTTCTCCTTAAAAAGTTTAACGAATCTCGAAACGAGTCGATACTCGGGTCAAGCGTTACAGCGTCTTCTCTATTACGTCTATGAATTCATCGCCTGCAGGCTAAAATCAGACCAGCAAAACTGAACCTTCTTGAGAGCTTAGACACTAACTGAGCTCTTGTGAAAATGTCCCGATTTAAATCTCACTTCAATGGGATGCGAGAACAAGTGATGAGATGAGCAGAGATGATACAAGTGGCAAGGAGGAAGCGTGAGTATCTTGTAAGAATTTATTCTGCTGTGGGTTCATGCAGTTTTCTTTCGACTGGAAGAGTTTTCCACGAAATCCCTTGAGCCATGTCGTTTCTCGACCTTGAAGATTTGACGCCTTTCTTCAGCCCTGAAGGGATCACCCCCTTTCACCCATCATTTATTACATCGGGCTAGGATAATCGCTTTTAAATACACCGTTGCCCGTACAAAAATCTCACCGGTTATTCACCGTTGAATCAACGTTGATTCAACGTTGAATCAACGGTGAATCACCGGTGAAATGTGTTTCAACGTTGAATCAACGTTGATTCACCGGTGAATCAACAGTTAGGTGCGTTTCCTCTAGATCTGAAGGGTCCCCTCCCAATGCATTGGCAAGTGTTTCATTGGACACTGCATTTCTCTGCTTTATGGTCGGCGCTTCGTTTTCAATTTGTGGAAGCTCTTCAATATTATCGGAAACTGATGAACATTCCACCTCTCTTTCGAAACTTTGATATGATTTTGGAATGTTTACTGTCTGCATATTCGTATCGAGATCATGCTAGTAATTTTTTTTCCCTACAGAAGAGTATATAGTATATTATACTACCCATCTCTGTGAAGCGAGACTTTGCTATTTGTCCCATGACACTAGTTTGTTTACGCAAGAGAACTCATTTTTTTTACTTCGACCCCACATTTTTCCTTGAACAACTTCCCAGAGTAAACACCATGTAGATCTTCACCTTTGACTTGACTTGGTGCGCAAGAATTTGTTCTAGGCCATGAAATATTTTTTTCCTTTTTGAGATTTTTTCATTCCTTTGACGTTGATCCATGTGATGAAGTACTTTTGGCATTCTCTTTATTTTAAGGCATTGCATTTTTATAAACATAAATACTCTTTAAATGAAAAAGCAAATAATAAATTAAATGAAAATATGAATTTATTTATATGATATTCATATTTTTATTTTTATTTATTTTTGCTACAGCGTCCCCTCCTGGAATCCGCTTCTGCCTAGTGACTGTTCTAGCCTATGGCTTTGCTTTGGTTGTATTTTAAGTTTTCTATTCCCTTCAAGTATAGATTTTTCTTCGCAATCGTTTTTCCGTTTTTATTTATTTATTGCTGATTTTGTTTGGGGTCTCCTTTTTGCCATGCATGGGATTTCCAACTGTACAATTAATTATCTTTTTCATCATTTTCGTTTCGTTTGTTATGATTCTTTTTTCAAGTGTTGGTTTTTTTCGTTTGTTAATATTTTTCCTTTTATATTTTTTTCATGATTTTTCTTTTCTCTTGGTTTGGAGTCTCCTTTTTTCCTGCATGGATTTTCCTCCTGTATAATTATTTGTATTTTTCTAATTATTTTCTTTTCGTTCATTGTTACATATTGGCATGCAACCCCATTCGTTTTTTGCTACAATATTTTGCTTTTTCGTATTAATTCCTTTTCCACCATTAGTTGCTTTATTCAGGACAGCATGGAATTTTTTTACGTTTCAAATTCCTTTAGAATACCGTGCTGATATCAGTCCATGAAGAAATGAATAAACTGTTATTCCAGAAAATGTGTTCACACTGTCATTTCAAGCACCCCTGATTACCTTCTGAGCACCATCCCATTCCAGATGAATCCATAACACATATGATGACTCTCAACGAATCATGGAGCTTCCACTTAAAAACTTTTCAGATTTTTGAATAAGAGAGAGGATAATGAGAGAGAGAGAGAGAGAGAGAAAAAAAAAATTATTAGCCCCAATATCTCTTTGGCACGCGTTGGACCCTGCAGTGGACATCTCTCCCCCTGAGGAGTACTCCGCCAACTGTAGTCTCGCACATATCCAGATGATGGCGAAACTGGCGATCATGCCCCACAAAGCCGTTATTGTGTTCATAATTCTACCCTTGCAGAAATTTCTCCGCTTTTGGGTGAATCCCTTCATCATCTTTTTCTTTTGACTGCAGAGGCCATGAGTTGTTTCAACTGGTTGGTCGTCACTACCTGGTCCTGGAATCAGTAGCGTAGCCAGGTTTTCGTCAATGGGGGGGCTAAGCGGAAAGTTGGGTGGGCTAACTTCGCCTCGTCGGGGTGGGGCAGACGCATTTCGACCAGAGTTGGGGGGGCCTGAACCAAACTTGGGGGGGCTGAAGCCCCCCCCCTCGCTACGCCACTGCCTGGAATGCAGGGCAAATACTCGCAACATGATAACAAGAGCGTCAAGGCTAACGGGAGTTACCTGCCATCTATCCCGTTAGGTAGGTACTGCAGCTTAGTGTAAAGGAATACAGAGCGCGGCGACGTGGTGTTGCATGGTCTGGGAAATGGGCGGGGCCTCTGAGAGATTGGGTACCCGCTTCAGCTCTTGGTGCTGGGGAGGGAGCTAGCTTCAGCTTCGGGCAACAGCTAGTAGACGAAGGCGGGAATATTTGTCGTCTGCTCGTGCATCTCAACTTCACGTGGTGAGCACCACAACCGCTCCCTACAAGTATGCATTTGTTGGTCTTGAGTGCTGGACTCGTAGAATAAGGTCACGGCTTGAATCCTAAGGAAATATCTCGTGCAACTCTACCAGCTACGTTCAGGTGGATTTGGAATACGTTCGCGCTAGGCTGAGGCCAAACCAATTTCTTTGAGTTTGGCCTAACGTTAATTCAATCGCATACTGTTAAGCATTGCATCTCAGAGCTCTCCAAGAGGCGCATATGATTGATGCGAATGCATTTGCCAAACGTATGCTTGCGATTGCCTGTAGCTTAACTTATTGGTGTTCTCTTTGACTTCCCTCAGAAACTTGAACGAAGGAAAGAAGGTATGCTGAACATTTTGGTGGTGGTCTGAATCTTGTGAGTGCTTGTGGTGCAGGCGTTGAATATAAAGATTTTTGTAATCATGGTTTGGAAAGTTTCAGTGGGTAATTACTTTATTCTCCAATTTGGGTTAAATTTCATGAAGTTCTTGTGTAACATCACCAACTTCAATGTGCATAATTGTTGTAATCAATAACCCCAAAACACCAACTTTTATCAGGCTCCACATCATCCCTTGGAAACCTATTTGAAGTATTAAATTTGCATATCCTTTCAACACTTATTTTTCGTTTCAAATGTATTTCATGTATTAATCATTTATTTTTGTTTCCTTGATTAAGACTTGAAAAGTCCAAAACTAGTTTATTATGAAATGTATTTTTTTCCCAGCATCATGATTTTCATTCTATTCTATTCAGTTGTGCTGTTTCTTGTGCAAGGCATACAATACAGGCTATTCTCCAGCATACCGATTTCATCAGTACATGCTGAACTGTAGCAACCTGTTCTTTATCATTGCCTCCAATCAAGAGGTATTATTATTATACATTAATCTGGGTAGATGAGGTATGTGTATAACATATAATACCTTAACCAAATCTGCCCATCTGTTGCCTTGTTACAGTTCCTGGCTAGCTTTTCTGTTGCTGCCAAAAATATCAGGGATCAGCATGGAAGTTGATCAACCTCCAGCTGAAAGTGATGCAGACCCTGGGAGAGTGAAACAAAAGGAAACAAATTTGCCAGGACCATCTGGAAAAGGATCATCTTTGCCATGGTGAGATCTCAATTGTTGGAGTTTTCACACTTAGAGTGAATGGGGAGAACAAAGGTGGCAGGAATTGGGAGGAGAACATTAAGGTAGATGTGAATCTATGAAACAATGGTACTGGTCTCTATTGTGTGACAAGGACCTTACAGATTTAGCACTTCAATTTGACACATTTCTGAAGTGGTTGCAACACCTGTTGCCTTTACCTCTCTATTTCTCCCATGCCTCAATGTTTGTCAGTTAAAAACAGGCAAAATTATAAGGAATAAACAATTTTTTTGTGGAAAAGTTGCAAAATTTGTACAAAAGTAATAGAGTATGAAGAATATATCAATGCATGCCTATTTTTGGTTGATTTTGAGCAGGATCGAGAAGTACCGCCCTACAACATTCAGTGACATTGTGGGAAATCAAGAAACTGTGAGCCGCCTTGCTGTGTTTTCCGAGACTGGCAATGTTCCTAATATCATCATTGCTGTGAGTTCTTTCAATCAGTTCCTCTCCTTTCCTTCTGTTTCTCTCTTATGAAGATGAGAACCATGTGGATATTGTTAAAGAATGAAAATGAATTGTTTGATGAAAGGGTCCACCAGGTGTGGGGAAGACAACCACAATCCTCTGCCTGGCCCGAGCCTTGTTAGGTCCTTCTTTTCGAGAAGCTGTCCTGGAACTCAATGCCTCAAATGACAGGGGTATTGATGTTGTGAGAAACAAAATTAAGATGTTTGCACAGCAAAAAGTCTCGCTGCCAAAGGGCCGACATAAGATCATTATCTTGGATGAGGCTGACAGGTGAGAATCATGGATAATACACTATTGGTATATTCTCATTTATGTTGGAAACTCTTTGTTTCACTCATTGCTTGGTTTGATATCTACAGCATGACAGATGGTGCCCAACAGGCATTGCGACGTACCATGGAAATCTACAGTAAGACTACTCGTTTTGCACTGGCATGCAACACAAGCGAGAAGATCATTGAACCGATCCAGTCTCGCTGTGCTATGCTTCGCTACAGCAAACTCACAGATGCCCAGATTGCTGACAAACTGGTTGAAGTCTGCAAAAAGGAAAATGTGAGTCTCATTGAGCCTTTTTTTTTATATTGAAGGAAGAAGAAAACTTCTTGGGTTGATTATTTCTCATGTATTTCTTCCCAGGTTGATTATGTAGATGAAGGCCTGGAGGCAATTGTGTTCACTGCTCAAGGGGACATGAGACACGCTTTAAATAATCTACAGGCAACATATGAGGGTTTCCACTTTGTGAATAGTGAAAATGTGTTCAAAGTGAGCTTCCTCCTTCGCATTCAGATGTCTCCTTCATGATTTTGGATTTTCTAAAGATTTTTTATTCCACTGCAATTTTAGGTGTGTGACGAGCCTCACCCCCTGTTGATTAAGGATATGCTTCAGCATTGTGTATCTTCAGATATTGATGAGGCATACAAGGTGAGAAGCATGAGAACTTCCCATAGAGGTAAAGTGGCACTGCACTTTTTTCCCCCAAGTATCAGGCTGAAGCATGCAGAATAAAACCAGCATTTGTCGAAACTACACCCACTGATGCTCCCCATATAAATTCCTAAATTTTTTCCCCTGAACATCAACTATTAAGTTCATATTGCATTTCACAATTTAAACATGCTTATCCTTTAGCCAGGTTTTGGATAGGGTAAATGAAGTTAACTGCCTACTGTAAATGGGCTAAGCTCATCAGCACTTATCCACAAACTCTAGGGCCTGCATCTGAAAAATACAGGAATGATTTCAATATAATCCAGCATGCTGTGCTGTCCAAATTGTATTGCTGGGTAGCATGCTTCATCTAGCTAATGTTCTGCATATTTCTTGATGCATTACAGGGTTGTAGCTACAGCTTCCCATAGAGTATGAACTCAGCCTGATGGAGCTGAATTTAGTTTGAGATGCCACTAATTTTCATCTCTCCATTGGAGCTAGGAAATTCTGATTCTAAGATATCTAGATGTATGCTCAAATTTAAAATATAGTCTGCATCCTTAGGTAGTCTAAACCTTTCATATAACCCACACTTTGGTGAACTGATTAGACTCATGGGCATTTTGTGGTTCAGGGTGTCTCCAAAAGAAGGTTGACATTTTCTTACTTGTTTCCAAGTTTTGGAGGCTTCTTTGAGAAGAAAAATGGTTTTTTATATTTTTTTTTTATGGAAAGGTGAGGAGCTGACTAGTTTCTTTCCAACAGGGAAAAAATAAATACTATGGGGGCTTTTTGAGTGACCTTTGTCTGGCCATATACTCTGCTTCTCCAGAAGCTCATAATTTACATTTTCAAGCTTAGCACCAGAAGATGCTGTGACTGTGTGCACAGGCATCAAACTTGAATAAAGCTGGTGCATATAGTCCAGGGCTAAATAAGCTAATTTGCTCTGCATTTTTCTGTCTGTTAAACAAATGGCAAGGTGGTATTTAAATGACAGTCTCCTGTTTCTTTCCATATGGGGGGCAAAGAAAATTAGGAAGAAACTTATTGCTTTTATTCACATTTGTGTTCTTCTGTTTGAACAGATCCTGTCTCATCTGTGGAAACTTGGATACTCAACTGAAGACATCATCACCAACATTTTCAGAGTGTGTAAAACCCTGCAAATGGCTGAATACCTCAAGCTGGAATATCTGAAAGTAAGGTTCTTGTAGAAACATCTAGGTGATTCAGTGGTCCTGTATTTGGGAAGTACAGTGAACACCAAGATGTCACTTTTCTTCTCTGTGTAGGAGATCGGGATGTGTCACATGAATATTTTGAAGGGGAATCAAACCCTCCTCCAGCTTTCCGGTCTGCTGGCCAGACTTTGCGAGAAAACCCTTCCACGAAAGGATTCCAAATCATGATGGATCATTCCATGTTTTCTCTTGAAGTGGTCGCTTTTAAAAGTGAAGCATGTCTTTCTCAATAAATAGGAAAAACCCAATTGTGTCCTTTTGAGGAAAATCTATTCACATCACATTCACCTTGCATACTGCTCAAACATACAGCAAAAACTCATCACAGGTATAATGAACACTACTGCCATCATTCCCATTTGTCAGATTTTCGGAGGTGACTGAAGTCTGATTCGATGAGGCGACTATCTAAAAACAACTTACAAGCTTCCTTTCTTCTCAGAGTTTTCTCTGAGTCAGGCCTCAGCTCCTCCTCCCAGCCTTTGTCTTGCTCCTGCAACAATGAATCAGCATTAAGAATTATTAGTTGTGCAAGATTTTATATTTCCCAATTGTTTAGTGTAGCTTTTAGGATTCTAAAAACGATCTGTATGCTGAAACCTCTCCACATGTGAATTCAGAACAGAGGGCAGAACATTTCCACCATATCTAGGTTCTAGGCCTGTGCCATGAAAGTGCACAAGGAAATTTCAAAGTTAGTATGTTTATTCCCAGAATCTAGTGTCAGCATTAAATTGTGTAATACATTCAAGCGAAGAGGAAAAAATGTTTCTTTTGAAATTTTAGTAAGTCACAAGAACACATATCTGGATTTGGGTTCAATCCTATTATATGAAGGTGTTCCTCCAGCATTCCACTCTCAAATTCCCCAAGTCTAGGGTGAGAAGTTTTGAAATGAGAAAGAAGACAATAAAAAAGTTTATTGCTTTGAGAAAAGAAGACACAAAATAATGAGATGACATTGGAGTTGGAGAAGATGAATGCTGAACTTATCCAGGTTACTGACACATTGTCTCTGAGAACACGCTTGACTTCTATTGAGAAGGAAAAGGTGGACTGGAACACCTCTAAATAGTGGAGGGGCATCTTTAATGTAGCAGACTTGGTTTTTGTATTGCTTTGGTGATAATACACTCAGGAAACTAGCACCAGACTTTGCATAGTTATGAATATAATCCTCAGACAGGATGAACCTTTGAAAGTTATCTCAAGTTCCATTGAATGGCAAGAATAGATGTATGAATCCAAAGGTGAGAAGGGATGGAGGAAGATTGCTTATTGTTTGAAACTATGTTAAGATTGGCTTTCTTTGACTTGAAAGACATGGCCTTTTGGAAGGCCCATTTGAATATGTAGAATGAGTCCCTTTTGAATGATGTCATTTTTACAGATTTGAAAAAGATTAATTGCATGGAAGTGGACCTTCTATGGGGAGGGGATAGTACTAGGTTGTCCCAAAATTCTGGGGCAGCTGCGGAAAAATCAAATGTCGGGTGATACTATCGAGGTTCGTGTTTTGTTGCATCACTACTGGAAGAAAGGACTTTCCACAAGAGCTGCTGCCAAGGAAATCTGCGGCATCGAAGGAGAAGGAACGAGCAAGTCGGCCGCTGCATGCTGGTTCAAAAAGTTCAATGACAGCGACCTCAGCCTCGAAGACAAGCCTCATTCTGGCCGACCATCAACATTTGACAAGGATGCATTGCGTTCCGCTCTGGAAGACGAGCCATTGTCAAGCACTCGAGACTTGGAGGCGGTTCTTGGAGATGGCAAGTCAACGGTTCATTGTCATCTGCAACAGCTCGACTTTGTGCACAAAAAGTCCCGGCAGGATCCTCATGAGCTGACAGAAGCACAGGCCCGGAAGTGAGTCGAGATTTGTCGTCAGTTGCTCGAGAACCCATTGGACGACCAATTTTGGAAGTGCATTGTGACGTCTGATGAGAAGTGGGTCTATTTGGTCAACCACAACAAGCAAAAGCAGTGGGTCCCACGAGGTCAAGAAGCGCAGCCAACAGTTCGACTGGATCATTTTGGCAAAAAGGTGATGCTTTCGGTTTGGAGGAACTTTGAGGGTGTAGTCCACTTTGAGCTGGTTCTGAATGGTCGAGCCGTGAACGCCCAACTGTACACTGAGCAACTGGACCGAGTCTACAACGTGCTGAAGGAGAAGTGCCCGGTCTTGATTCGACACAAGCGAGCTTTGTTTCAGCAGGACAACGCCCTGGCTCACCACGCAAGAATGACGCAGGAGAAGTTCGAGGAGTTGGAAGGAGTTGAAGTTCTGCCGCATCCTGCCTACAGTCCTGATACTGCTCCATCCGACTTTGGCCTGTTTCAATCTATGGAACACTTTCTGTGTGGATGGCGCTTTGAATCTTTTGATCAAGTCGAGGAAGCATGTCAGGAATTTTTTTACTTGAAGCCCAAAGAATGGTACTTCAAGCAGATCAATGGCAGAAGATCGTTGAGAACGACAGCCTTTATTTTGAAGAATAGTTGTTAATTTTTATTTGAATTCACGCATAAAAATTGATTTTTTTGCAGCTGCCCCAGAATTTTTGGGACAACCTAGTACAATATACTTTTGGATGCCTCATGTTTGCACAGGCCATTCTCATGCCTTTTAAGTCTTGCTTTCTTGTATAATCCCAAATATTACTACTTTGTTTTAGAGGAAGTAGCAGGAAAGGAAAGAAGTACTGAAGGAATTCACACCTGGATTCCTATTAGTTTTTTTGCAATAAATGACTTTTCCTATAACAACGTTTTGTGGTAAATTCCTTAAATGGTCACATCCTGGAAAAGGCATACAAGCAGACATTGATTTATGTGTACCCCATCAGCCCAGATAGAAGAATGAAGCCAATGGGAGATGAATGTATTTTCAATAGTCAAGACCATACAACCAATCCACTTAAGGCCATTACAATTAATAGTTTTCACATTATGGTATTGACTTTGGAAAAATAAATCATATGTTCAATGATAAGTGGATATATCTAAGCACCAAAACTGATATCAACATCGATGGTATATAAAAATTTACCTATGTGATGAGAAATTTCTAATCATATGTAACCAGTTGCAGAGTGCCATACCAAAGATTTTCAACTGAAATTTAGTAACATGGTAAGTAGAAACCTCAACCATGGAGCCTACTGGGATGAGAACAGCAAGTGATGACTCCCACACCCTTACTATCCAGTGATATCAAACTTTACTGTTTCAGCCATACTTGCAACATTGATGGGATTCAGTAAAAGAGACTAGTGGCTCTCATCTATCATTGCTGCATCCCAAATGCATGGAGAAGCACATTTATCCAAGTTATTTGCTTTGCCACTTGTTGACTTCATTTCATGAAGATACAGCTTTGAACAATTTCTACTGTGATATTCCAGTTTCCCTGCATATACTCCTTCAGCTGGAGTTCTGGTCATAAGTGTCTCTGCTTACTGATATATGATGGATATTTTATTTAGGTTATTTAGAATTTTGGCATGATTTGTTTCAGAACTTCATACTCAGGGACTACCACTTAATGAAAATAAATACCTTTTCAATGCATATCATTGGCTAATGTACTCTCCATGTACATCCCTCCATTATTGTAGAATAATTATTTCAAAGGAACAGAATAATCCAAGTTCTGATAAGAAACCTAATCCTGTGAGAAATGGAAACAAGAAAAGCAGGGTGTCAACTCACTTGTGTCAGATAGGGATGACGAAGGTAGAACATGTTCTTCTCATCTCTCTCCAGGGCATTCTTCAGCCTCTCCAGATGCCTATCGTGCACCTTGAATAGTTTCCGATGCTTTCTGCAAGATACACATATGGCTTTTAACACCACACAGATCAGGGTTTCTGCACTCACTTTGGGTACAATGGAACACTAGTTTTCAGTTTACCTCCTCAATAATTTTCCAGGATTTTTATGGCCTCATTATAAGAAACATTCTGCACTTGTAAAAAAACCATTTCTTCACCATTTGGCATCTCTCCAAATAATGTTTATTATGCTATTGACAGATGCTTGTCAAAGATGAATGAGTCTATGCCTCGGCATTTCACGAAACAGGGACACCTTAAAGAATGATGATTTTTAAAATGACCATGGAGATACAACAAGAAGCAGTTCTACTTTTTACTTATACTCAAGAAGCATTTTTACTTAATAAGAATGAGGCTCCCAATTTGTTTCGGTTGGTGCAGTCGGCCTGACTTGGTCAAAAGTGTCGAGCCGCAGTGCCATTGGAGAACAGGTTGGCCCGAGGTCAACACGGTGTTGGGAATGCAAGACAAATAAGGAGTGCATGAAAGATCCAGTGTTTTTGCAATGAGTTCACACACCTCCATAAAGGTACTGGCATTATTGGCGTTTCAATTCTCAGGACACCAACTAAATGCCAGTTTGTATTTTAAGTAAAACTTTGGCTGAAATTGGTTCTGCCTGTCAGCAAGTCCTAACAAAATAATGGTTTGCATGAAAAAGGAGAGTAAATACATCATGAAAATACTGTAATGCAATACAGTTTTAATAAGACCTGTGATAAGCAAAGACAATTCCAAGGTAAGCTGTGAGTTACTTCCAACCTCGATACAACCCATCAGGACTGCAGCAACTTGCAAATGAATGAACAACACCTTTAAAATGAAACCACAAGCTCCATTGGCTTTCTGGAAGATATTCCCTTATCTCCTTTCTTCATATAGAATGCAAGATGAATGCAAGAAGTTTTGAAATTTAACGATAGCTGGAATTTACTTAGGCCCTGAAGTGTGTATCCAGTCCCTAGGGCTAGCCTGGAATGCAGCATTGAAGGAGCCATATATTTTAAATGGTTTGGCAACGGTATGCAATAACTTCCTAATATCTCGGCTACATTTAGTGTCATAGAGATCTGTAGGTCATTGGCCACCTTAGTGACATGAGCTGGTAGGTCTATTAAAATCAAGTTGAGGCTGACATTCCTAAAGTTCTGAGGAATGTTGAGACACTTTCATTCAAGATGAGGTTTCTTACCCTGCGAAGACCAGACCGGGAGGTCCGTGGCCCCGAAACAGCACCAGCGCTAATCTCATGTCGAAATTGCCGAAGAGCTCGGCGCACTAAATGCTGAAGGCAGGGAGATGAACATGAAACTAGAGGTGCTCTCGGGCTCTACCTCGCCGCTTCAGCCCGCAGGTCGATTCGTACCCGCACGGACATGCGAGACCACAAGTGGCAGGCACCGCAACTTATCCCGCCTCATCACATCTCTACGAAGAGGCTCGGAAACAAAGATGGCGGTGTGCATGAGAAGCATGAAATCAGCACGCGGTCTCTCAATTTTCTTTAGGGTGTTCCAACCCTCACTATTCCAGGCCTCTTCGATTTTATCAGGTCTTTTCCTCATATTCCATTCTTGCACTTGGACTCTATTTTCCAAGAGTTCGGTTAAAACCAGTCAAACAGGCCTATTAAATGATAATTCTTTCCACTTGCTTTTTTTTTATTATCGGCATGAAGGGTTTACGCCGCAGTATGTGTACCTCGATGCAGCAAATCAACGAAGAGGAATGAGATATTGGGTGCACAAAGCATTGAAAAATTTTAAGCGACGCAGGGATGAAGAAGGACCATTTGAGGCACCTCGCTCTGCAAGATATGAATGGTTAGCCAAGGCCTACCAAGAAACTGCAGCTGATTCAAATTTGTGAAATGATCCAATATTGCCCGAACCCATTTGCAGGAATTACAATGCAGAGATCTTTGCCTTTGCTTCTCGCCTCCGTGAGCCCTTCAACGAGGATCTCCTGAGGAGGGCCTTCACCCTTCGATCTTATGTCAACAAGGAGACGGTAAGGAGGGAAGAGCTGGAAATTCCCAGTGAGATCCAGATGGAAGACAATGAGGAGTTGGCATCACGAGGATATGCTCTCGTATCCTCCTATGTCAAGCGGTACCTCAGAACAGTCCTCCGTTTTGTACCTGAAGAAGGAATCCAGTGAGTTTTAAAGGTTTTTTTGCTGGTTTTACCATTTTTTAATGCAGTGCATGTTAAAAAAAGGACCAGCAAATTCTATCTCATAAAATATGTGATCTCACCAGCTCTCTTTTCATATAACTCATAATGTTTATGAATTCATGTTTCTGACGTGCCTTTGAAATTTTAAGGAATGTGGTTTTGCCAAGTCAAAGTTATGAGCAGTTATTCAAGGGAAATTGGGTATTAAAAGTTGACAGGGGATTCCATTCCCTTTGGAATGGAAAGACGTTGCCTGTCTTGTTCTCTGATAGAAACCATGGGACAATTGGAATATAATTTTAGCAAATTCTGTAGTGATACCAGTTGATTCATTCGGGGAAAAAAGGCAGTCCTAAGAATGAATTTCAATTTGGCTAAAAATTTATGTAATCAATAAGTGAAGCATTACCTCCCCTGTGTCCAGCACAAACTTCAATCCATCCTCAACTCAACTTTTCTGTGGTTTCTTAGAGTCATAAAGATTTGGATTAAATTTTAAAGATATTTAGGAGAACCTATTTCACCAATCCACATTTAAATTTTGTGAAAAGAGCTTCAGTGGGAGTAAAGTTCTTTGATATTTTTCTTGCTTTTCCTTGACATCCAAAACTTTGATGTGTGACTCACATTTAAAAAAATGAGTAGAAGGGAAGATAAAATTTTATCAACTTTCTTCCTAGGGCCATTCATGACTACACCACAAAAAGTGAGGTAGTTGCCAATGTTGCTTCTCATATAGGTGTGAAGGATCTCATCCTGTCTGCAGTAAGTGAAGGATGGGCTCAATCTTGAACTTCATTCAAGCAGTTGGCATGTCTTTCAATCTTCTTCTTTCACAGGAATATCCTCCAAATGAGGCATCTCATGTGAAGACATTCTTTGCTCTTGTTGGTGCTCTCGAAGCTTCACAGAACACAAAGCATGCGGAGCTCTTTGTCCAAGATTTCCTCCTCACTCAGTTGGCCGACAAGGACCTGTTCGAAATGTGGGAACTGAAGAATCCCATGGGTCTCTTAGCCAGCATCCTCAAGAGAGAGGGAAGAGGTGAGCCTGAGGTGAGGCTACTGAGGCAGGCAGGCCCTGACACGATCTTGGCTGTCTTCTGGGTCGGCATCTACTCTGATCAGATTCTCATTGGACAAGGTCAGCTTTTGGTTCCTCATCTGGTACATGAAAAGGCATTATGTGCTCTCATATGTGCTGATGAAATAATTGATGCCATAGATGGCTTTTGGAAGTAGGGGGGGATAATAAATGAGAGAGGGTAATTCAGACTGAAATGGTATTTGCTTTGTTCATTAACACATTGACGACAATGCACGTTTTTCGTTTTTTCGCACGTGGGACAGACCCAGACAGAACAGTGATTGTTTCACCAAACATCATAAAAGGTGTTCAAAATTGTTTGTTTTTTGAAGAATGACAAATAAATATTGAAACCAGATTTAACTTGCCCACGATGTTTACAGTATTCTTGGGGGACTATTATCATCGATTAATTGCAAAAAATCGCAGGAAATTATTAAAAGCGCAGAAAAAATAAATTAAAACTGATACGACACACTGGTGGGTCGTATTGTCGTCAATGTGTTAAAATCCTGGGCCTGAGCCTAGGCCTCTTGGCCTTTGCAAGCATATTGACACTCACTGCATCCATCATCTAACCATTCCCATGTTATTTATCATGGATTCACCTTTACTGTCATCTCAATGCTGTGAAAATAACATTGCAGGTCCAGGGGAATCACTGGAAATTGCAGAGGAAATGGCAGCTCGAGATGCTCTGAGGCGGCTGTTCCATCTTGAAGACTCTGCTTCTCCTCTTCCATTTGGAAAACAAGGTCAAGATCTGCCAGTACCTCATGCAGATAAACCCAATTTACCTGCAACCAAATGGACTTCCCTTGAAGCCACCAAGAATGTTGTGTCATGTTAGTAAAATGAAAAGTGTCAGAGTGATGATATAAAAAGAGGTACTTCATTCTATCTGGCATTCATGTCTCAGGTGCAAAATGAAGAAAGAAACCCTGAAAAACCCATTTTGTGCTATTTTCTTTGGTCATTGAAGAAGCTATCAATCATTGATGCAAATACGAGATTCAATCCCAGAATCATTGGATAAGAATGAAGCCATAAAAATAGGTAGCAATGTCAACAGACTTGTTCCCATGTGCTACAAAGAGGCAGTATGATTTTCACAATCACTCTTTTGTACTTATCAGCCTCTACATTGAGCCCCTGCAGCATCACTGGTCTATGAAATCAATGCAAGAAAGCAAAAATAAAATGAGGTCAAGCTTTGAGATCAGTAACCACATTTCCCATCTTGTCTTTGATGCGGATGCGTCCGGAAGCATAGCGTGTTTCCAGTCGTCCATCAGGATACATGATCTTTACGGTTCCATCGGGATAAATCCGTTTCTGGAAGGAGGAACAAGGTTTCAACATTATGCTGGGAAATTATCCTAAGTAAAGGTACCCCATGAACTAAGGGAATACAATCATAATATTCACTCAGTGTTGGGACAAACCAACTAGTATATATCACCTTGCTAGTCATAATAGGAAAATGGTAATGGTAGATTCACTAGGTAGAGGCCCTGGGACTTCGCTAATATTTTCTTCATATATGAACTGATTTCCATAAAGCATTTTCAGCATATGAGGTAATTGTGATCAATTTGTAGTGGAATCAGGTCTGTTTTTAACCTAATTTTATGGAAATTGATTCATAAATAAAGTAAACATTAGAAATCCTGGGGCCTCTACCAAGTGAATCATCCTGTACATTCATGCGAAATTTCCTTCATTATTCAATCAATAACTTTTAAAATAAAAATTTTCTCAGATTAATGGGGCATATTTGATTGAAATTGCAGTAATTTTGGCAGTGGAAAACTCAAGTCATATTGTATATTTCAGCATTTAGATTCCCTTGCAAATAGCAGCTCAAACCATAAAATGTCAGTTGAACTGCTTTAAAAAAAATTTGTTCATTTTTTCCTCAGTTCTGCTTAAAGGCAGTATATGGTAAATATGGTAATTTCATGTACCCTGAAAACTAAAACTGATAAGCAGACCTGGGAAAGTCATGAGAAGATAACAAGAAAATATTTGTAAAATTCCATTTAACCCTATCAACTTTCTGCCTTTTCTGGATTCCATTTGCATGGAAACATTCATAATCTCAAGCAATATGTACAGCCTCAAACTTAAAACATTTTTCCATGATGATACCAGCTGTAATCATGGATTGAATATATTGTCATTTAGCAGACAGTGTCTGGATGCATCCCCTGCTTCAGAATGAGTCTCATGAGTGAATTTATGAGAAATAGGCACCAAATTATTAAAAACAAACAGTTATCAGCACTCCATGGGAACCTGTTCCAACAGTTCCAGTTCCATTCACATACAACAGTATGTGAAATGTATTTTTAAATACACAAATATAAAGCATAATGATCCTATGCTTTTGATCTTTGCTCTGACAATGCCTATTACCTGCATTATAATTCTGCATGCAACCCTGGGAGACAGCAGAATGTCATTATCAAGAAATAAATCAAATCTCAATTAATAAAGCTTAATTAATGAAAGACAGAAAATGTAGCGATAAAAATGCATGTAAGACAGGTTAGGTATTTAATGAAATTGCTAAAGTTGCAACACTGCTACTTTGACCTTTTCACAACCCACCTCTAATATTCATTCAGATAAGTTAATTTCTGTCCACTTCTCATGCAGATGGAATTCATTTTGGAGTATGAAGAGTTTTCCAGAGGAAAAAAAGGACTTGCCTCATATGCATAGCCACCATTCTTGAGTAAATAGCAAAAATTTGAGCAACACAGTAATATAACATTAAAAATATATGACATGAAGACATAACAGACACCAATACGAACTCGGGTCAATTTAAAGTTGAACATATCATGTGCATGTTACTTAGTCTTCAGACCTAGGGCCTGTTCCTCGCCTGTGCTAAACTTAAATCTAAATCTAAATCTAAAAGCAGTCTAAAAGCAAAAAGTCTGTTCTTCGCCCTGACTATTTAGACTAAGATTTAGCCTAAGATTTAGATTTAGATTTAAGTTTAGCACAGGCGAGGAACGGGCCCCTGGTCTCTTACAATGACAGGAAAACAAGCCCAGTCCACATTATAAAAAAACGTATTGACTGATGAGTTGCAAAATGAAAATGTCAGCAATTTGCAACATCCCAAACATCTCTACATGAAGAAAAAGAAAATGTTTAAATAATTGGAAATGATTATGTTCCATTTTCTCATTGCATTAAGTGACTTGGGTGGGTGAATACCTGACATGACATGCCAAGCAGCAGTAAATGAAATTCATTGACTGATGCACCTCATCAGTGAACTCAATTGTCAGATCTTAGAGTATCTACCTTTCCTATGGTAAGGTGACCTCACTTACAAAGAAGTCTTTTCATCATCCACTAATGCAGCATTATCTGGTAATGCAAAAGCCTCTTGATGTAGAATGAAAGTTTAATTTCTGAATGACAGATATGGCATGTCAATTTCAAGAATCTCCACCCTCAGAAACAAGACAAAAGAGGCAAACCTTGTACTCTGGAGTGTGGATCTCCCTTTGTCCATTTGGGAAGGCAATCTCAGTGGTCCCGTTCCGGTTTGTCAGGAGAGTAGTACCATCTGGGAGGCTGGTCTCATCCCGTCCATTCCGCTCGTCTCTAAACTTCACTGTCCCATCAGGATATTTCAACTTCGTTGCACCATTGAGCAACTTTGTCTCACTGTATCCACTGCAAGGGAGTAGAAGAAATGACATACTCAATATGCAGACTTCAATAAACAGATTCAGGAAAGATCTTGTCCATACTTAGGGTACTGTATCAGTTCCTGGCCATCTGGATATGTGGTTTGGCGAGTCTGAGTCTCTTTATAAAAATACTCTATGGTCCCATCTGGGAAGGTCTCTTGAACATCTCCATTATAGTAGATAACCTTGCTGCTCCTCCCATCAGCTGAGATCATCTTTCTAGTCCCATTCTGATAGATGGTCTCTGACCGCCCATCCGAGTAAGAGCGCTGAATGGCTCCATCCTCGTCCATGTTCTCGGTCACTCCCAACATCCCCAAGATCCCATTGTCAGTTTTAGGCTCATCCTCTGTTATAACTGTATTCTCTTTTCCTTGTTCTGATGACAAAAGATGTGAAGGTAGACTGGATAACTCAGGGAGGCTTCTTGCTGCAAGGCCATCCTCAGCATTCTTCACACCAAGGGGCTTTTCCCTTGACTTCTGAGGAGAGGAAAGAACTCGATTCTTGGTTGGAGTCTTCCTGCCAGGGTTCGGCGAGGAAGGGGGCTTCCTATTTTGAGCGATGGCTGATGAGACCTGATTGTTGACCTGGTGCAGCAGTCGGTTGCACATCGGGGCTGAATGTGCCTAAGGAAGGAACCATGCCCAGAATTCACAAGAGCACACCCAAACAAGACATAAAATCTATCCATATTCACTTCACCCATAGCTACCTTTATCCTGAGTTGTCGATTTTCTTCAGATAACTTCCGGTTCTCCTCTCGCAGCTGGTGATTTTCAACTTCAAGTCGCTTCATTGCATCTCGATTCTTATTCTGTTGGGCAGACCACCGACTCTCTTTCTGCTTGCACTCCAACTTTAGATGCTCCAACTGTCACATCAACATTGTATTTTGTAACATGAGAACTCAATGCATGGTTAAAAAAAAGCTACATGTCATAAATAATTTGTTTCTTGGCAGATTCAGTTTCACCCTACTTGAAAATTCCAAGCCACAAAGGGCAAAGTAAATTACTAACACCATATGGCAAATTGAGAAGCCTGAACAATTCAGTGAAAGCTGAATTTATTTTATAATCTCATGATTTCCATCAACATATCAATGGACATCAAAATCATCTGATTCCACATCCTACTATTTCATCACCATTTTCTCCATAAAAAAGATCTTAGTCATTTTCCTCCAGCTTCTGCTTACTTTTATTACAATTTTCATATCCTCAGTTGACTTGAGACATTATCACCTGATCAGGCTGTTTTGAAGAGTTTGTTAAATGAGTAGGATCACATCCTACCTGCTGTCTCAGCTGATCCCCTTCCTCTTTTGCTTGCTTAAGGGCCACTGCCTTCTGGTCTCGCATGTAGCGTTCAAATGCCATCCTCTCTTGAGATATCTTCTCTTCTTCTCGTTTCTTCCTCTCCTCCAGTTTCCGCTCCTCCTCCCGTTTCTTCCGCTCCCATTCCTTCCTCTGGGACTCCACTTGCATTGCATCTCTTCCTAGGGTCTCATTCAGGGACTTTAATCGAGCATTCTCCCTCTGAAATGTCTCAATCTCCCGTTCCAGCTCCACAATTCGGGAATGCAGAAGAGCAGTCTGCATGAACAACTCATGATTGGCATCACCATTCTCAAGGACACTTCTCGATGCACCTGCCACTGAAACGTTGTCTAAGTTCACTGACTGAAGCTCAGCCTTGGTACTGCCATCACCTTGAGAGCCTGCATCAATGTTTTCAGGTCCTGAAGGCACCTTACGTTTCTGCATGTATTCGGCATAAGTCCGCCTCCATTCTTGGGCACCTTTCTCAAGTGATGCAAGCTCTACCTCTCCTGTCTCCCCTTCCAGAGTGATGTCACTATCATCTGTTTCCAGTGACTCCACTCTGGAGTCTTCCTGGATGGAGGAAGATGCAAAACTGTGTTGCAGCACCTCATCATTAAAGCGAACATGTATGCTTTCTTCAATCTCTTTCCCCGTTTTGACTAGACTCTCATATAGACTTTCCATGGAGGCAGTAGTAGATGGCAAGCTTGGTATTTCTACAACATCTGGTGGACAAAAAAATTCCACATTTTTTAATATTATTTTCTGAAGGGTTTGATATTCATGGGTGAGGCTCTTTTGACTCACTTTGATCTTCATCTCCATGCTGTTTGTCCAGGAAATCATGTTTTATTTCATCTCGGAGAAGTTGTGACCATGACCTGGGCTCAAGGTCTCCATTCCCTTTCCCAGACTTCTCAGGGTCTTTGATTGGTGTTGACTTAGGGACGTTGGGCAAACTCAAGAGATTCAGCACAGTAGAAGAAGTAGAACAGAAGCTCTCATCATCCACTGCTTCCTCCAACCTCTCAAAAGCCTTCGTTTCAGCATGCTCCAACTAATGACATCAGTTTGTGATTGAATTGGCTCACATAATGATGAAAACCAGGAAAAACATACTTTCAGTCACTCAAAGTAACTCACCTCTTTCCTGGCTTCAATGGCTTTCAGTTTTTCTTGAATGAAAGGATCAAGCTCAAGCAAATCATCATCTGCCTTTTCATCCTTTGCCACTGGTTCTTGAGAAGAGACAGATGGCTCTCCCCTTCCCACTCTGGCTCGTAATGTTCCCATTTTCCCACCTCTTCCTCTCGCAGGCTTTCTGGTCAGTCCTTTTCCATCCTTTTGTCTTCCAGGTACAGTCTGACTAGATTCCTTTCCTGACTTCTTCAAAGCACTCTGAGAAACCAGAAATCCACAATCTCAATCTACAGCTACAATACAGAAGAGGCCCAAAATATGATACAATTTACTGTAGTAAATCACATGATTTACTGAAGTAAATCATACCATACTTCAGGCAAGGTGGAATAATTATGTTGTCACTTTCATAATAAAGGTTCACTTGATTTATCAATAAGATATGAAGCTCCAGAGTCAGAAATGGGTAAAAACTTATGCTGCCTAAGCACAAGACAGTTATTAGACTGCCAACTTTGACTTTGACTGAAACCCCATCACTCACTAAAAGATTAGGCCAATAAAAAGCTTCAGGTCTCATTAGTTTCTTTAAGCAGAAGGCCTGCATATGTTCCATTTACTTTTCATAATTATTTCAACACTAGTACAAGCCTTTACTAATACCCAGCTGAAGAACATAGAACTTTCAAGATAAGCTTGAACCACTTCACATCATAAAATCCCTAATGGCTAACAGGGATAGGAAACACCAAGAATGTAATTATTCATGGAGGAAGCAGGTGATTTCATTCCTTTACTTCAATTTCCAAAATTCCACCAATCAGTCAAGCAATATACAAACAATATACAAAATGATAAAATCCTGACCAAGTAAAATTATCTTTTTTCTTACTAATTTGACACAACTCTTAGACTATGACCACATTAAGAAATAAAGGAGTCATGATTTTCCACTGCACAAATTGATCATAGTCTGAAGGTGGCTTGCAACCTTTACTCAGGCCACAAATCTATAATACATCTCCCCATTCACAAGAGCAGCAGACATCTGGATATTTTGTAAAAAAAAATGTTGTACATATTGAAAAATGGGCCAGATGTTGATGCAAAATCAAGTAAAAATAATTTCATTGAAAAAAACCTAAGATAAAATCCCAAACTTAAAATACCAAACTGAACAGCTTTCATCCTTAATATGAATAAATTAATATGAATAAAAGGCATTTTCAATTAGAAAGACTTGATGGCATTCAAAGAGAAACTGCATTGCACTCGGGCAATAAAAAAAGCCTCAATCATGCAACATTTGGCTTAGTCTGGGACCTGATGATAACAAATACCCATACAAAGTGACTGAGCAAACATAGCCACAGACCTTTTTTGGCACTGCTGCAGGATCATGACGTGAAGCAGAAATTGGTGCAACTTGGTTCCTCTTTGGCACCGCATCATCGACCATTGCACACAAGACTCTGGGAACTGGAGCAACTTGGTTCTTCTTGGGCATCACTTGTGGAGGATTCCCTCCACTCTTGGGCTTCTTCCAGAAGGGAACCCATCGACCACGAGCAAACTTTTCACCGTAGCGGGCCAGTCCCTCTCCCTTGCGCAAAAAAGGTCTCTTGCTGTTTGTGGGAGTAGCTGGGGTGTCTGCACTGGGATCTTCTTTTAGTTTCTCCTCTAGGAGAAGCTTAAATGGAGCAGGAGAACCTCTTATGGGTATCTCCTCTGGAGTCCTTGTGAGAGACTTATTCTGAAAGTCTCCCATGATGGATGGCTGAAAAGCAAAAGCCCCATTCAGTTTCCAAGAAAGGATAAGCAGATATGGTTCAAGAACCATAAAATGAAATTCAACTGCACCAGGAAATATGCATGGACAGAGGATACACCTCAAGTGGCCATGTCTTAGGAAAAATTTAGCCCTATGCATGGACACATGATCATGACATAGTCATGACGAATAGTTGACACAATTTATCACTTTTTGTTAAATTTCTGAAACTTTAATTGCTTCCATGCCATACCAGAATGTCACTGTTCAACTTCAACAAGTAAAAGGATATATTAAGTATTAATACATTGACCAAAGCATGAAACTTCTTCAATATCATGTAAAGCATGGTTAAAAATAGGAAATCTCTTACAGCCAATCTCTCTGTTAAATGGGGAACAATGAGTTTTTGCACAAGACAAAAATTGGTGGATGTGAGATGTTCACGAGTCATAAGTGATGCTACTTGCTTCTGCTGCAGTGAAGTACAGTGCTCTTGACCCTATTGTAATCCAAGAGAACCCCATGCAAATCTAGCGTACAGATCCTTCACAGATGCAGCAGCATGTTACCTAAATTTGTGCCATTAATGCAGACTCTAATGAATTCTTGGACTCACAGAACTCTGACACATCTTTAAGAAGTTTTTCATATAAAAGCTGTTGCTACTTGTGATTTGGAAATGGATCTGAAAGCAAGGAACTCACTACTTTGGACGGAAATTCAATCACATCCTCTTCTTCCTCATCCATAGAGGAGGCAGAAGTTGTAGAACAGTCATCTGCCACCACAAGGATGTCATCCTGAGAATTGGAAGCACCAGCTACATGAAAGACAGAAGCCAGTTAAAAATGTGACCAGTCCTTTGCCTGGAATACATTGAGGTGCTGCACATACCAAGCCTCAACATGCGAGTAAGGCGTTCTTCTTGGGCCATCTGGAGTTCCCTTTGCCGTTCCCGTTGGAGCTGAAGGAGCTGCTCATGTTGCTCTTGATGCTTACGTCGAAGTTCCTCGAGACGAGCCAGCATCGACTCAGACAGGTCCTCTCCCTCCATGGCCAGCATCTCTTCTCCAACTTTGCATCCTTAATCCAGCTGCTTTTCAGGGTTCCCCATCAGTTCTAAACTGATGCCCCCAAAGCATACTAGGCCCACCTTGCAAGAGACTAAATGCACTAGAAAATACCCCCTTCGTGATGTCTTCTCTACAATATCTAACAAAAAAAGGGAAAATGATAAGTGAATAACGATGGGACTTTCATCTCAAGATAGGACACTCCATCCTTCTCAGTCTTTAGACTCTAGAGATGAATATGCAAGCAATTTCTGAAAATTCAGAAGAGGATTGGAGAGGTAAAAATAATACAAACTGGGAAAGAGAATTATTCAAAAGCAATTGAATTGAATCACAAAGTCACAAAGCAGTTGAAAACCTCAGGATGAATCACAGAAGAATAGTATATAATCCCTGTACTTGCAACAGGAACAGAAGTCCAGCCGAGGACTCGTTCCTCCTATGCTGATCACCTGCAGAGAGAAACTCATATGAGAAGTAAAATCAAAACATACAACACAGCTATCCACTTCAGTGCTGTCATACTGACCTCACGAGGTTGTTTGGCATGAGCGATACTGTAGATGCAATTGGAAGAAGATGGGATATCGAGTACAATCCCACCATTCAAGTTGAAATGGATAAGCCTGGGACTATGACCAGCTGCAATGACCTTCTCTCCTTCCAGCAAACACTGGTGAACTGGACTGTCCAGTTCCTCATACACTGTGGATAGGCCCAGAGATCGAAGATGCCACAGAGATAGAGCAGGCCCTCCACCACATACCTGGTATTAGAAAACAAGAATGTCAAACAGGACAGACCAGGAAGCAAAGGATATCAAAAAGGGTCACGCACTCACCAGCCAGTCATCCATGAGATCAATACACCCAATCCATTTTCCTAAATTTGAACGGTTAACACCCTCCTTCTCGTGAGGATGGAGGGAATTATGCCAAGAGTTCTCTCTTACATCCCAAAGAAGGACATCACCATCTTGGGACCCAGATGCCATCTGTGTATCTCTGAAAGAGAAATTGATGAAACATTTGCTGAACCAGAGTTACATCATATATGACTTATGAATGGTCCACATACAACATTTCAAAGAATAAAGCCAAGTAGGTTAGTCAACATCCAAGTCAACATTCAATTTGAAAGAATCTAAATATGAGGTTTTTGTATAATCTCAAATGAAGGTTTTCCCCTTCAGAATGGCATGAAACAAGAAATTTGAAAACTTCCATCTCCAAGAGACTTCAGCAATCAAAACACATACTTATAGGCACCAATGGCAAGAATAAATTATATTCATTCCAATTCTTATGCCTTTGCTGACTTGCACCCAGAGTGGCCATCTTTACCCATTTCAAAACCAAAGATTAATTTTGCTACTCCTTCCATACGCTGTTGCTGATTGCAACATCATTACAACTGAAATATTTTAAGCTGCTCCAAGGTTATGACTGATTTCAAGGTAGCAGTTCAGTTCTGGTTTCAGTTCAAACTTTGGTCTGACTAAAGTTCCATTCATTAGTTCTCATTAACTTCTATCACAAAGAAATACCAGCTAGAACTGCAACTGAGCTAAAACTGGAACCAGATTGAAAGTTTGAAATCAGCCATGATTTCACCTCTTCATTCTTTTTGGCCTTTTTTATTAATTCCAAAACTAACAGTTGGACTCCATACAGGAGGCAGAAGAGCAAAGGTGATGACTCAGCTCACCTGACGCTAAGACAATGGACATATTCCTTGTGCCCTGCATAGCTCTGCTTTAAAGTTCCAGAGGATAAGTCAAAGGCATAAATGAGCGAGTCCCCACAGCCAGCATACAGAACCTCCCCATTACCATCAGTGCAGAGGGAGTTCACTTCTGGTTTCACTATCGATTCCCTGCAATGTCAACCAAACACCTGCTTTTAAATATAAGCCTAGAAATAGAAGCTAATTCATTGCAACACATCGTTACAGCTCTCACGTTTTTGTGGGCAGTGTGATAGACCAGGACTTCTTGGGCTTAGTCTGTCCAGATTTGAGGTCAGCCCACAGCCATCCATGAATGGAGTTGATCCCACCCACAATCAGGAACCGTTCAGTCGAGGCCATGCTATACAGAGGTCCTTCTGATACATTAAATGTTGAAGCTGGTTGAATGGCATCCTCCATGCGAGAGTCTTCTGAATTTTGATTTGAATGGAGATTCTTCACACTAAAAAGAAAGCACAATGTGGGCCTATCGGTAACAGCAAGCTCTGGATGAAGATAAAGACTATCTGTCTTTACGCTATATCAACTCAAAAGTTTAGGCATCTGGAATAAACATTTGCTGACGATAGACTTAGGCCTACCGCAGTCTCGGTTCAGGCTCTTTCTGAAAATAGGAGAAATGTAATAAACGAAGGCTTTCACGCTTACTTGAACGTTGCAATGTTTCCATAGTTGTTGCCAGCTGCCAGGAGAGAACCACAAGGAGAAAACTCCTGACAGAACACTGTCATATACCACTCCTTGACATTCGCTTTCATGCTTTCAGCGACTATTGAAAGAAATTAAACGACGTAAGGATAGGTTCTGGCCAGTAAAAATTTCGCTGAACTGAGAAACAACGGCCAATTTCTCTATGATTGCTGTGACAAGGCAAAAGCCCATGGAAAAACCACATTGCCGCGCTGAAAGGGAGACTCCATACTTGGCATCAATTATTTATAGGGTTGCTCTCCGCGTACGCTTTCGCCATCTTCAATTATTGTTTTAAGTTGGTTTTATTTGGCATTTATTTTTTTTTTCTCTTGAAACAGCGTAAAGTAAATTCATTCCATTAATTAAAAATTGCGGTAGTTGTCTGTATTTATTTACATTTATTTTTAGGTCGGGAAGTCGTCGTCCGTATTGAGCTAGACATCCGACAACACTAGTTGTCTTAAAGTCGAACTTGAGGCACTCGTCTAGGGCTGAGATTCTCTTCCTTGTGGACAGGAGATTCGGAAAAGATCAGCCCCAGAGCCATACTGATGGTCATTTTCAGATCACTCTCGTCTCCAGAACTGCATGAAAATCGCTTTATAATATCCCATCAGTCACGCTATGGTTGGTTTCCTTAAGCTTGCCGGTGACCATGAACGTAGCTTGGACGGAAAAAGTGGGCTCGGGAACTCTGGGACATGCATTATGTTATCATGCATCTCATGCCTTTTTTTTTTCCTCCTTACTTTTATGTATCTTTTTTTGATTTAAATGTGGGCACACGCCCCCACAAATTAAGGAAAGAAGTAGTCAACTGTAATTTCTTCATTAATTATTCAAGATCCTTCGCACGCGTTAGAAAAGATCAAGCATTTCCGAAAACCTTGAAGAAAATTCGGCTTTGCGGATGATTTGCGCGTGCGTTAATTAATGTGCTAAAGCTATTTTGGGTTGATTTCACTCCCCCCCCGAGTCCACGTGTGGGAGTTAGCAGCTACTGTAGAGTCATGTTCCTCTTCGAGTATCAACTCAGTTCAATCTTTGGAAAATAAGAAAAAGTAAAATAGCGAACTAACTTCAGTGTGGAATTTGTGACAGAATACCTCTCTGCCATAATGGGTTCCTGGGAGCCCTTCTTCATAGCATTCCGTCTTCATAGCATTCCTTCTAGCGTTCCGTCTCTGACGATGAGGTTTCTCGATGTCCCTCTCCGTCTGATGAGCCGCATTGGAGGCATAATTCGTCTCTCTCCAGGTGGATGTCCCTTCGCGCCAGGCCGAAAATAAGCACAGACGAGTCAGAGAGGAGGGGTCATCCTGAACAAAATCGTTCTTCCCGCGCCGAGCTTGGGAAAGAGAATTTCGCTTCATCGTCTCCTTTCTTCGCATTTCGCTATCTCCTTCTCCCCTGTCTGGGCCTGAATTCCAAGAGGGAAATGCTCGCCCTCTGCTCATCACTTCCACAAAGGAGATTCTCCCTTTCCAGCATGATGAAATTACAGTCGGTTAGTTCGTTATCTTCTATATCCAAGGGTCTTCAGAAAGTGTTGCAAAAGTGTCTTGAGATCGGATTATTGTTTAATATTTTGATCAGGACGGATTGAAGAATATTCCCTTTCCCCATTTTTTCCGTAGAAACAATTTTTAAAAAAAATTTTGGCGCCGACATTCCGCGCGATATGCAAAAAACCTTGTCAGCGTGGTTTTCGATCGAATTCGTCCTGTCCCCCTCTCTGTGGTGGAAATGGAAACTTTTTCATTCCTGCCTGTCATCGATATAGCCTCAGTCGGCTGTTTTGAGGAAGCAGGTGCCACTCAGTTGCACGACACATGGCGCCATTCAGATAGGGGTGAGATGGGGAGGGAGTGAAATCAACCCAAAATAGCTTTAGCACATTAATTAACGCACGCGCAAATCATCCGCAAGCCGAATTTCGCAGTTTTATCAGTTGCTTCTTTCATCCCAGTGGTTCCGTTGCTCCAAGTTGAAAATTGAGTCTAGGTGGATTTCGACGTGATTTTCTCGAAATTTAATCCAATCGCGTCTTTTGCCAACCGGAGCTTTGATCGTGCAACACAGTATAAAATACTTTTTTCGTTCTGGCCCTTGAACTCAATCTTCGTCTTCTGAGTTCTGGCCCTTTCGTATCCAGCATCCCGCCATTTTTTCCTTTCCTGGATTTATGCTCACTCTTACGAACGAAAGCATGAAGCATGTCATCTGACATCACTACGTTTTTGTCTGATGTCGGACGGACGGAGGTCAAATTAAGGAAAGAAGTAGTCAACTGTAATTTCTTCATTAATTATTCAAGATCCTTCGCACGCGTTAGAAAAGATCAAGCATTTCCGAAAACCTTGAAGAAAATTCGGCTTTATTGTGGAGTCAGAAAAATAACACTCTTATCACAGCTTGCGAGAAAGTTGGAATGAAACTAGGGGGGGGGGGAGGGGAAATAGCCTTACAATCTTGCATAGAAATCGTAAGAAAATGAGGCAAAGAAGGCACTCGTTGTGCGACGTCGTGGGAGGTGCCAGGTGCTTAGGACCCGATCTGGATCCCGTGCCGCTTGTTGAAGTCCCGGTCGGAGATCGTGGCGAAGATCATGGCGTCCACGTCTTCCGGGTTGTAGTAATGCGGCTGGAATCATTAGAAGCAGAAGAAAATTGTGACTCCAAAAGTTCGGCTCTCGTTAATCTTTTGTTTCGCGAGAACGTCGAAAAGTCGTGGAAACGTCGCGACAGCGAATCTGCAAAGACCAGGGATGGAAAATAACAAACCTCGGATCTGAAGCAAACGAAGATGCCGATCAAGGTTATGAGGGCACCGATGCTGACGAAGGTCGCACCCAAGATCACACCAATGTCGGTCATTTTGATTCCGATATGCCTGCAAACGAGGGGGAAAGCAGCATAATGAAAATCAATCGGCAGATTTGAGACCGACGCCCTCAGATTCAACAAGAACTTTCCCGACATGAGCCTCGAGATAATTTTAGAAACGCACCAAGGAAATAATCGACTCTGAAAGGAGGCACTTCGTAAGTAGCAGGTACTTCGTCCCTCGCAGCCCAACCAAAGCAGGGATGCATGCACTGTGAGGCGATATGCGGCGACCCTGACTGGTTCCGGAGTTTATGCGTCTCCCAGCGAGCGATCGATCGCCCCTGTTGCCTCGCTACGTCCACTCCTGTTTATGCTACCTGGGACAATCGCAAACCCTCTCCCACTCATCTAGCGTGTTCGATCAAATAAGGTCGGAGCAATGGGGGAGGGTGATATGTCATTATGCCAGGGGCTTCATCGATTGCTTGCGGTCGACGCCTCCACTCTCTTCTTGCCTGTTTTTCATGGAACAGGCTCATCGATTGGGGGATAATTAGCGGATACGCTGAAGTCGCCGGTCACAGCAGGCTATTGCAAGAGCAGTTTTTGCAACCGTATTTCACGGGGATCGTAGCAGGGACGTTATTGATACGAACTTCCGGAAGATCCTTTCATTTGTCCTTTGTCGTTCATTATGAGCTCCAAAGAAGGAACTCAAGCTTGGTTTGCAGCACCGCAAATAAACATTTTACTCGCATTGGACGTGTGAATCCTAAGACAAAAATAATATTAAAAAATAAAAGGAACAATGCACACGGTACGTAGCTTGTCACGAGACTCTTACAATGCCAAGTATGCTCGTGAGAAGCGTGAGTGCAACGACCGGCCCTAACAACACGAGTCGGATTCAAAGCAAATCGATTTCCATTTTTTGTTATGCAAGTCGGCGAAGTTCCAATCAGAGTTCAGCTTTCCGAAAGATTTACCTGAATATTTGATTCAACTCGAATATCCATCCACTTTTATTTATTCATAATAATAATCCCCCCCCCCCCGGCTTTCGTTTGTCCTTTGATGCTGCAATAGCAAGAATTTGCATCGTCATCAGCGGAAAAGAAAACGCGCTAGGCACAATTTCAGACCACGTAGAAGGCTTGCAACCGATGTCAGAAACAACGTATCAAGACTATAAATGCCCCTTATTTCCCCTTATAACCCTCTATGAAAGTAGAGAGCAATCGAAGAAAGCCAACGCGACACTCTCCTTCATTTTTGCGAATTAATGGAATTTACTTTTTTTTTGTTTGAAAAAGATGGAATCGGATCGGACTTGGAGCAGGTAAAATGGTGATCCCATAGTGGCAATCCTCTTCCAGGAGAGAGAGCGAGAGAATTCGCGAAAAAAAGAGTGTGCCTTCAAGAATTCTTTGCTCATCACACGCCTTACCGATAGCTGATGAAAAGGCATAACATTACCGTGAAAGAGCCGAACTCATCTCCATTCCCCTTGAGAGATGTCTGAAATAAACGCAAGTCCCTGCAGCCTTTTGCTTTTCTGAGATTTTAGCCTTCCAGATTCTTTGTCACGGATTTCTAGTCGATGATCTGGCTTTCCTCGACCCCCCCGATACTGCGCGACCGGGCAGCGTCACGGAATCGATGGGATCGATATGATACCTGTACCATGTTTGCCATCTTCCTTGGTGACAGGGATATTTTTAGTCTCATAAATACATACGAACCGAACTTTGGGTATTTCCTCCGTGACTTCCGATGTCGTAGACGAGACATCGTTGAAAACGTAATCGAGACAACATTGGAAAAACCTACAGAATTTGACTTTCTTCACGATATCGGAACAATATGGGGACAAATATCGGACCAATATATCCCTCTCACATAGAGGAAATTCCGGGCTACCAATTTTCCTCGAATATCGGTCCAATCGCCTTCCAATTTGAGAGAGACAATGTTGGGATTTCTCGATCGCTCCGATAAGGTTACCATGTCACGAGGCGATTTTTTGCTCTCCGAGTCGGGCAATCATTTCGCCCACAACCACTCACTCAACGTCGTCTTTTCCGAAAGGGGGGAGGCCCCCCCCCCCAAAAAAAAAAAATATATATATATTGAATATATCCCGCACTCGCCCTTCCTAGAAACATGTGAGGCCCCACCCAAGTAGCACATAACATTGACTCAACATCGGATGGAGTTACATTGAATCAACATCCAACCGATATTGATTCGATGAAATGTGATGCAGTAGAGTCTCGATTATCCAAACGGTACCAAGAGCACTCGGATAATTGAAATATCGGAACAAGATCGTAATAGTATGCCTAAATTACGTTCATTTACGTACTTCACGTTCTAAGTACGTTTTATTGCAAATGCGGAAAATTCGCCTCTGATAATACGGAGACTCGGGTAATCAAGACCATTGTATTTGGAAATGAGAAAATTCCTTCGTAAGACACAAGGAAATTCGGTTCCTCGTCAGCGGTCGTGATGAGAGTCGCCGAAGAATCGGCCGGAGACGTCACAGTCGTCAAGCAGGTGTACGACAATCGCAAGACGCAGCCGGTCCAAATTTATCTGAGCAATAAGATGCGTTGGAAAGGCTTTTTTTCTGTGGACTTCCCCCAGGCCGTGGTTCAACGCAATCGCATAGTCAAGGTTTCATTTTGGAATGGGATAAGGGGTATACAGTTATAAGCCTTGCTACACCTGCGAGAATCGCAAATGACATGATGTTAAAAAATGTAAGCTTTTAGACTTTGGTCAATATTAAAATATAGGGTAGCGTCCACAGGCTTTGAGAAATCCAGCTGATCCATCATACTCCAATATACGATGGTGGTTAAATACTTACCTGCATTTTACCTAAATAAATACTTACCTGCATTTTCTATTCTAGAAAATAAATAGGATAGAAAAAAGTCTGAAAGCCTAAAATTGCAGATAGCCCCAATCTTCAATGTGATTTATGCCATGACCAGCTACCCTTGTGCATGTGCAATTGAGTGTGAAGAACATGGCGTCTGATGGTATATCCTCCGGGGTTAAACAGCGTTGTATAATAAAGTTTCACCGGAAAAAGAAAGTGAAGGAGGCTGATAATTTTCGAAGATGACAAGCACAGTTCGGGGAAGACTGTCTAGAGAGGAGAAGTGTATCTGATCGTGCAAGAAATCTCAAGACGGCCAAGAATCCTTAACAATTCCTTGAGCGTGGTCATCCGTCCGAGACTGTTGTGAATCCTGAGAATATCCGGCAAATTGAACAATCGATACTGGAAAATCGTCGCGTCATCGAGCATGATATTGCAGCGGAACTAAATATCAACATTGGGAGAGTCGAAAACATTATCCACACTGACTTAAAGTTCAATGAGGTGACTACGAGATAGGTGCCAAGAGAACTGACATTCGAACAGAAGGCTAATCGAGTGAGCGCTGCGTCGGACCATTTCAACTGCTATGACAAAGAGAAAGACAACATCCTCAACCGCATTTTGATGAGTGATGAAATGTGGATTCATCATTTAACGTCAGTATGAAAACGCTGAGGCATGCAAAGGCGACATCCCAGATCACCTCGGCCGAAGAAATTTGGGACAATGATGAAGTGGTGAAATGGCTGCGCACTCGACCACAAGCATTTTAATGTTTCTGGCGTTCAAGCGTTGCCAAAGCGACGAGACAAGTACGTCCGTGTAGGAGGGGAATACCTCGAGAAGTATGCGTAGTTTGATAGGGATCAGATGTACCATAGATTTTCTGAAATGAGAAGTGCAGGACCTCAGCAGGACAGCAGGACCCTCAACGAGACTCATCAGGCTCTCCACTTATTCAGCGTCTCGCAACCAAACCGTCATGTCTCGGGAGCATGCGCAAAATCTTCCGCTCTGTGATACACTATGAGCCAGCCGATGCATGGAATTCGAATGGCATCGGCGTGCAATGACAGTTCATTGACTTCTCGGTAGGCCGTCGATTACACTTCTTGTGCAGTTGACGGCGTTCGCGAGGACGTGCTCAGTCGCACCCTCGGGGCTCAAGGTCCTTGAGTCCCGAGCACCATATCTCAGATCCGATTGGGTTCAACTCAAAGATCATCTGTTGGCCTCCGGTTTAGCTCGCTTCCACTTTCAATCCATACATGTGGAGAAGCACAGATGAAGCAGAGAATTTCGGTTGGTGGGATCACTCGAATTTCCCGTCCTTCCCTCCCCGGTCAGAAATTTTTCATCGGGCCATCGATGGCTTTTCGTCGACGCGTCTATAAGCCGTAGTTGGGCTATCACTGGCATATGGCTTGCCTTACGGTTGCTTTAAGCCGGCTTATGGTCGGGCATGTCATGTTGGCCCATCATTAGGCCATCTTTGGCTCATTGTTGGGAAACCGCACATGTCCCAACCATAAACCGACTTTTCATAATGCTGAAAAGATATAGGAAAAAAACCGACACGAGTCGCATCCATGGCAATATGCATCTTGGAAAAATTAGAATGCAACCTTTAGCCCCCTCCTGCTCCTTCATCCAGGAGAGATGAAGGATCGGTATTTGGCCCGAGTACCATACAAGGGTACACTCCTATCACCACGACCTAAGCATATCCCAAGCAACACCTTTTCTGGATATTAAGCCATTCAAAAGCGGAATCCCATGAGAATGCACGAGTATCTGTTCCCCCGCAGGAGGTCAGGCCAAGCGCTCCTTACAAGTAATAGACTTTTCAGTGGAAAATTATAAATAAATGAAGTCCTATGGCCTATCGTGGAAAGTAGAAGAATCCTCCCACGGTTCTCCAGGCAGGAATTTCCTGGCTTATTCCAGGGCTAGGTTACATCTTTCAAGATTACAAAGTTCTTTAAGTTAACAGAGGGACACTCTAGATACACTCTTTGGTATTCCTTGACACAGTTTCCCTGTCCCCTGAGTAAAGCTACCTTAGGCTCTTCACTGAGGGTTGACGCTGATAAAACGCTCCATCTCACGCCGGTTTTCCGAACCTTCTCAGCCATCATCAGAATCAATCATTCGCCGAAGATGAGCCAACTTCCCCAGCTGTGGCCTAACGATAAACAAAGGAAAATATTTGACTGGGTCATAATAATAAAGGAGATCGTCCGATATTTTCCGATTCTCATTATTTTCAAAGAACTTGAGCGACTGAATGGCTTACATTATCGACGAGCTTGAATTCCTGCATGCAGGATCATGCTGGCCGTTTCTCCAACTCGTGCAAAACCGACAGAGATAGCCCAATTCGGGGCCAGTGGGGACAGAGGTGGTAGTGGTGGGGAAAGGGGAGGGGCCTTTTCCCCTTCATAGCTGCTTCTGGTAATTTTTCTTTCATTTTTTCCTCAGATTTTTCAGATATGGTGAAGAGCAAATTGCATCTCCATGTAAATTTTGCAACAAAACAAGGCAAGGCATGCGAGTTCAAGGTTTCAGCATCCTAAGGATACAGGTGCGGAGAAAGCATTTATACGAGCATGAATGAAATGAGTGCTCAACAATCTCGTCGTGGCTGGGAAGAGGGGTTGCGAAGACTCTTTTGGTTCTGCGCTCAAATTCGCGAATGGGGCGTCGTTACCGGAAGAGACTTCGGAGCATTGCCGTAAGATTTTGCGATAGCAGCAAGAGAGCGAACCCCTTTGTGATGCTATCTTATCCTTCGTGCGACGTTCCTCGTCCCGAACTTGCGAGTGTCACGTGCGCGGGAGGCATTAGGTTGGAACGTATAAATCCAAATATATATAAATATGAATGACCTAATCATTTAAATTTCTGACGTAAAACCGGGTAAGTCAAGTTTCCCTAAACACTTTTCTTCTGGTTATCACAATGTCCCGCACCGGACAAATTAAGGAGGTGAGCGAGGCTTGCGCCTGTTCAAGGTCGAGAAGTGAGTATCAATACCCCGAATCTGATGAATAATATACAGGAATTTATAATAAGAATTTAAAGGATTTCAATGAGCAGGAACAAAAAGGCAAGCAAAAGATGATGGGAATGATATTTTCCCTTGGAGGACAATTCCAATTTAAAAAAAATTGACAGAAAGTAAAACAAAAAAAATTCAAAGTTTCTAAATTAATATGAAGAATATTACTGGTTAAGTTTTAGGCAAATCTATTAACCTAGGTTAACCTAGCGGATAACCTAGGTTATCTGCTGCACCTCAACGACTCTAGCGCCTTTTCGCCAGAAACTGCTCCAGCTCAGGAACTCATGTGTTCTGAATCCTAGAGGCACTATCTCCCTAGTTCTAAAAAGGGACGATGGGACAAGAAAAGTTTCATCTGCACATCTTCAACTCAATCGCGGGAAAGAAGGGAGAGAAAAGACAGAAAGACTAATTTCAAGGGAGAGAGAAACCATCACGGAGGGACTCGTCCCCGGCCAGACTGGGACTGAGTCTCAATAGTGGAACTCTCCCAACGGAAGAACTTCCTTCTTGCTCTCTACTTTCACTTTATATCCTTGATTTTTAGAGGAGAGGAGGGGGGGGGGGGGGGGGCTCTCCAGAAAATTCTCTCATTGGTAACCAGAATTCCGGAACGGGACCTAATTGGATATTCTTTTTGAGGACGAAGTCATTTTCAGAAGTTTTGAGGTCCTACTTTCAGTGCTTTTATGCGTCAGGAAGATAAGATTCGCAAATGGATAGTTTCATAAACCACGTGTTGCATCAGAGAAAATTTCCGGAATTCTGTAACTGCCAACATAACTGTCCGTTTTTATTTTATACTTGCTCCATACCTAGTCGATGTCATATCAAGAGCAACTCAAGAGTGTTGATATGCTACGTTGACTCACCAATGGCTTAAAGTTGATGAGACAGGTTCTTAAAGTTGTTGCGACACCGAGTTTACGTCCAGAGTCGGATCCTCGGTTGAACTCTCAGTTGAACCCTTCCTCCATCTCTCGTGTAGGAATTACCCAAAGTCTCAATGGGGTGGGTAACTTATTTTGTCCAATGTACGAGAGAAATTCAAAGGCTTCCTACGATTTCAATGGGGAAAAGGAGAAGCACCGTTTGAAAATTGCTGATGTATCAGTTGTAACAGCGGACTACTAGCTCTATAGGCGGTTCAGGCGCCCTCTCGCTTCTGTAATGGGAACCTTGTTTGTTCGAATTGCTGTCAGATGGCTCCACCGACATGATGTCAGGACTTTCACCAGGTATTGAACGCTTGATTGGAAAACAACGTGAAGTCAATCTTTTAGTAATATATCAACCTAGTAGCGGATGCATAAATTATTCAAAGGGGCGCGGATCCCTACTTCAAATCCGCCACCTACCCATCCCCACCCCCATCCCCCTCCCCCCCCCAACTACCACACCATCCGTCCTGTCGCCTCATGCATTTTTCATCTGCTGGTAAAATCTTGATACCTCTTTCAATATTTTTATAATTATTGTACCATCTCTTCAACCTTTAATGCAGAAAATTAGACAAAAGAGACGAGATAGGAAGGGAAGAGATGAAGCAATGGTCCAAGGAGAAGAAAAGAGAGTGAGAGAGAGCAAATCTAAGTGTCAGAAGAAACGGAAATCAGAGGGAGGATACGGAAAAGACATTATTATTGCTGATTAGAGAGGCATCTCAGCAACCCTGAATCAAGTGGAGAAAACAGTGATTACGGCCAATGAAAAGGTGGCAGGGAATCCACCATCGATCCCCAAGCGACCCGCAGGACTAGGATTCCAATTTCTCTTTCGAGTAGGGGGGGGGGGGGGGGGATTTTGTGTGTCGTTTTGGGTTGAATTGCCTCTTTCGTCGAATGTATCCGGTAATTCCAGAACTTTCCAGTGTCGACCGTAACCAACTAAGAGAGTGATCTACGCGAAGTTTCGCCTCTCTCTTGCGGAATTGATTTTTGGGGCACAGGTCTTTTAATATTGTTAAAAAAAAGTGCTATTTCCATTTCGATAATCATCCCTCAAGCCCATTTATTATTGTCTCAGGTATTATATCTTTGTAAGAAGGAAATATTACTTGCAGCATAATCCATACCTTAGAATTTGTGAAGCGGTCAGGAAAAGATATTCCAGAAAAGCCGTTGTTTCAGTTCCCATGCTGATCTTGCAGTAAATAGATGCTTTTCATAGGCATTTAATGGTATGCGGCTGCTGAGAAGCGGTGAGAGGAAAAAATATGTATTGGTTCATTTTCATGATTCCTACATCTTCTCGGCTGTTTCCGACCGCTTTCCGGAACACGGAAATCTTGCGAGGGCCATAAACACTTAAGACAACGCGCCCGCGACGCCTCGTGTCGGCGCTGGAAGTGGACGAGGGCGAGAACGCAGAACGGAACGAAACGAGTTCCCGCACACTGCCGGTATGTGCCAGTCGAGGAACTCCTGGAGATCGTTTGGACCAAATACATTTTTTCGCCGAGGTACTCATCACCGTCGCTGTAACCAGTACAAAAATGCCACCAGTGATTCAATGGCGAATCACCGTCGATTAGCGGTTTGAATTTAGACACGTTGAACTTCTTACGGTAAGGGAATCGGCAAATATTCTGACCGTCCCATAAAAATGTCCTTGGATTCCGTGGAAAACGTCGGGAAATAATCTCCAAGGACGCGCATTTTGCAAGGTTCCAGCTCCACTTCTCAGGCTACCAAGTGCGCTTCGCAGTGTCCCGAGGAGCAAATATTGTACAAAATTATCAGACGCTTGACAAGGAAAGAGTCGTCTAATTGCGTCAAAGCAAAAACCATCAAGATATCCACAGGGATTCCGTTGAAAAAGTCCTTTCGATGATGAGATTTCACATCTCGCACCCGAATGAAGCGAATTCCGCGATGAAGTACCGATCGAACATTCGCGGTGCGATCCAAAAGTTTTAGGACGCGACTCGTCTTTTTCTTTGTGGGCTTGGGCATCGGGAGTCACTCGCTGGGGTCACCCTCGAGGTAATCCCAGGTAACTCCCAGGTTTGGGAGTCTGCACACATCTGCCAGAGGTCCTGCAGCTTCTGGAAGCGCATCGGAAAGTCCTCTTGGAACGGCTCGAAGTCCATGCGTCGCGATTGCTTGGAGAGTCCCGATTTCCTCAAATCTTGGGACTTTCAGGTGCATTTTCGACATCGCAGAGTTTGAATGTTACATTTATTCGCGAGGTGTGCGATTCTCCATGGGATTTTTTCCTATTTCCGAAAATAAAAATAAATAACAATAAATTGCCATATAATTCTTCTTGATTGCCAGTATTTTTTATTTATTTGGTACCAGCAGTGGTACCCGGCGTTGCATGGGTGAATATTGTTCGCGTCCCATATTTCAGGGTTTCATATTGTTTTAATACCTCTTTGGCAAACCCGGCTAGAAATTGTTTAAAATATGTAGCTCTTACTACACAAGCAATTGGAAAATTCCAGTAGCAAGCTGCATGTTACAACATGAATTTTTTTAATGAGCCCCCACAATTTTGATTCATTGGGGGGTCTGTAGTAGCGATTCGCCATATCTGCTCTAAATAAGATACCGCTGGAGGTTCGAATTTTGAAACGCCACCTAGTCTATGCCCATCCCCGGAGCAAATGAGGAAGCCATGCAAAACTTGTTCGAACTGGGATCGGAGGCGTGGCCGTGCATAAAGGAGACAGACATAAAGGAGACAGACACACACGCAACACTCTGAAAGTATAGTATACGAGGTAGGGGTATTCCACCCAAATCGACCAGCGATAAAGCTCGACCATCTCGGATTTTGACGAAAATCGGCATACACGTAGAGGAATCGATTTAAAGAGACCAATTTCAACCGATTTTTTTTATCTGTCCCACAGATCTTCAGATACATGCATTTTAATGCGACCTAATTTTCTCTCCCACCGCACATACGGACTGGAATTGAGAAACTTTCTGCAATAACTTCCCCTCAAGCTAAGATATAAGCTTGATTCTGGTGTCATTTTAATTGTGAGATTGCCGTCTTTAAATTGATTCCATACATTATTCTCCCAAGCTGAAACGAGAAGCTTCACTTGATCAAGTTTGATCAAGTTCAGTGGCGAATATCGACACTTGTCACCTAGGGAATTCCTTCTTTCAATATTTCATTTAGAAGGGCATGGTATGCCAATTCTGACGATACAAAATTCGAGATTGGCACTCAATGACTTGACGAGATATGAATATTTTTATGCCCCAGTAGTGCCAAATTTCCACTTGTTCGAACACTTGGACTGACTTCAGTGACCGACACCTGCACTTTCCATTCCATGAATCCCGACTTGTAATGCACCATTAAAAAGTGCCTGCTACATCCTCTCTGACAATACCAAATTCAAGATTGACATATAATTCTTATTACACCTATCGCAGAAACGCTTTAAGTGCAATTAATCCAGGAGATTATTCGGTATCTCTTTTTTACTATTATCGGAATTTTTACTATTATTTACTATTCATTCTAACGTCTCCATATTCTCAAAGAGAGTGTTTGGAAAGGACAAGCGATTCAAATGTGTTCGTAATGTGTTCGTAAGATACGGATCGCCAACCCCCCCAGGAAATGAATATGATGAAGGTGAAGCAGGACGTGCATCGTTTCTCAGCAGTTCTCCCTGATTAAGAAGAAGCTGTCATGCTCTTTTGTTTTCTGCAATATGCGATTTGATAATTCTCGTATAAAGTATTCACTGGGAATCCAATGCGTTTCACTCATGTATCATCAAGTAATAATTGTGGGGATTACTGTGGCTGGTGGGAGTCAGAAACTAAATGTGTCGAGTATCTTCCTCAAGGTGTCAATACGAAAAGTTCAGCATATCATGAAGCATTCAGCATTTGTATTGCGATGACTTCTTCGGAAATGCGATATACAACTCTTCTGTGCAAAACGAAGAGGAATACTCGAAACGGGCTTTTCCGACGTGAATGAGGAAAAGGATTGTTGGATTAAGGGTCGGATTTCGAAAATCCTTAGTCGTAATATTTTAGTAAAAGACGGGAATAATTCCGTGCAGAAGTATGAAGTGAGATTTCTGAGGAAATGCAGGACTTTTTTTTTCAGAGCATTGCTGTAGAGGAAATCTAGGTTTTCATGATCTTAGTCAGAAACTTTTTCGAAGATCGAAAGTTTCCGGAAAAATTATTCTGTGTATTGGGGCAATTTATCCGAGAACGGACGTCATCCTAATTTTTAATCATGTCTTTTGTGGGGGCTTCAAAGTATTTCATGGTATACAGGGTAAGTCAAAAGTCCGGTCACATAGGGAACACATGCGTATTTACAGGAAGTGTTGAATTTGCATGCCCTGGAGGAAGGAACAGATGTCCGCGCGATGGAGGAGGCTTTTTATCGTGCACAGGAGGTTGTTGGGTGTGGTTGCTGCACATTCAAGATTCAAGATTCAAGATAGTTAGTGACATCAAGAGGCGATTTCGCCCATTTCGATATCACGTGTCGAGGTCGAGCGTTCCT